>VDFB02030840.1:0-69379 GCA_007258455.2 Sequoia sempervirens
GAAGACTATGAATCACATAAAAAGATTATGCATTATTCACATTTGGTGGTGGCAACAAATATAAAACTAGAGCGCTATCGTGGAAGACCTTCAAAAATTTACTATGGTCAATTTCTATGGAAGAGCATGAGGCAATCATAGATGCATTGCAAAAAGAGAGGATGCAGATGGTACAATGGATTAAGTAAATACAGGTAAATATAGTTTTAGTTTTATTTTGTCCTTTTAAATACATTAAATACATGTTTCGACATTGGTCAAATGTGTTATTAGTTGAAATTGATTTAAATTGTTCTTTTATATATCCTTAAGGAATAATCACAAAAAGGATCTAGTCCATGCAAATTCAACCTAGACAACATGGAATACTTGGTAAAAATAGGTAATTATCAGTTAAATTATATTTAAATACATGTTTTGATTACATATTGATATTGCTTGGACATAAATAGTTAAAATTGATTTATTGTCATTTTTTGTATCCTAAAGCCATCATTGCATTGATCTCATACTTTGAAACAAAAGGAGAGGATGCCTGCATTCAACCTAAGCTTATGTGTGGAATACTTTTAAATCTGGTACTTGAGTTATGTACATATAGATAGTTTATATAGAATTAAAAATATGTATGTTTTGATGATTTCATTGATATTGCTTGTACCTTTTTGATATCAGGTGGTGTGAAGACCTACTACATTCTAGCCACGAGTTTGAGATGTTCTTGAGATGGCATATCCAAATTTTGTAAGCATCATTTTGAGATGACATATATGTACATACATACTTACAAAATTAAACATACTCTATGTACTTCTATGTATCAAATCAATATTCTATATATTTAGGCATATTATGACCCCTTAAGACATCCCCTTAAGACGTTCTATTATGACCCTTTTAGACATCCACTTAATTAACATGATCTATTATGACCCTTTAGACATCCCTTAAGACCCGCTTAAGACATCCCTTAATTAACACATTCTATTATGACCCTTTAGACATCCCCTTAAGACATATTATAACCTTAAGACATCCCTTAAGATGTTCTATTATGACCCGCTTTTAGACATCCCTTAATTAACATGTTCTATTATGAGCCCTTTGGGCATCCCATTAAGACCCCTTAAGACTTGTCCTTAATTAACTGCGTTCTGTTATGACCCTTTGAACTGTCCTTAGGGCCTTATTATAACCCCTTAAGACATCCTTAAGGCGGTTCTGTGCTTGTCCCTTTTAGGCGTCCCCTTAATTAACATGTTTATTATGACCCTTTAGACATCCCCTTAAGACCCCTTAAGACTTACATCCCTTAATTAACCGTTCTATTATGACCCCTTTAGACATCCTTAAGACATATTATAAACCCTTAGGAAGCATCCCTTAAGGCGTTCTATTATGACCCCTTTAGACGTCCCCTTAATTAACATGTTCTATTATGACCCCTTTAGACACCCCCTTAAGACGTCATTATTTGTTTTGACAACTTATAAATTAGTGTTAGATGAACTAGTATTTATAGTATTTATTAATGCTTTTATTCTCTAATCTTCTATGGTATTGTTAGGGTTAGGATTAGAATTTTAATTAGAGTTAGAATTGAACCCTAATTTTAACTGTAATACTAATTGAACCCTAACCCTAACCGTTATTAGAACCCAACCCTTATTGAACCCTTACCCTGTCCTAAAATTAATCCCATCCCTAGGCCTTGTTGTATCTAACCCTAATTGAAACCTAACCTAAGTGCTAGTTGTGTCCCTAATCTAACCTTTACCCAAAGTTTTATCCTATAACCTAACCTTAATTCCACCAGAGAAAATTTTGTGGGTCATATTTCTATTTCTTATGTACATAATTTATGTGATATTCTATTTTTTTTCTTTTTATTGACACATGGAGGCAAGACTTTTATTCATTTTTCATACACTACACACAATCATGATATTCTAAATGGGGGAAACAATGATGAAATTAATTTTCCTTTGGATTGAGCTCCATATTCATCATTTTTAAAATTTATCATGTGTGTACACTACGTATTCATCACCTAATGGTTACAATCGTTTTACATATACACATTCTCATGTTATCATAATTTATATTTTTTCTAATGATTACCTCTTTCCTTAATTTTTAGTATGAACACTTTTTTCCATTACTAGTGAGAAACTAATGGTGTCATTTTATAAATATGTACATTAGCTAATTATATCAATACCTTGTTAGATTTTTTCACTATAAAGAATTTTATTTGCTTAAGAGTTTAGAGCAATGACTTTATTTGTCAATCTAGTTAAGGAAAAATTAAAGAATAAAATAACAAAGAATGGTGATATCCATGATATTCACAAGGTATAGGAATTCCAAGTGCACCAACAATGAGGTAAAATTCAATTTATAGAACTAAATAAGTAGGTAAATCCACATAAATTTTCTCTCATAAAATTAAAATTAATACATTAGAAGGAAAATATCTTCTTGTTCATTGAAAAGAAGATTAAACCTAAAATTATTCTACAATTATGAAGTCTTCAAGAATTTCACATTAATGTCCTATATTAATGTCTTGACTATGAACATAAAATGCATAAATGTACATGTGTAAATTAAAATTTCAAACAATAATAAAGTCCATAATTTATGTAACATATTAAGTGCATGAAACCAATATATTAAGCACATGAAATAAAGTCCAACAGAGTACATGATAAACAAGAAATATAAAACACATAAAATCACATGTTTGTAGGTCATGTACTGTCTCTATAATCAAGAGACCTCTTCACACCATGCGGACTATGTGGATGACCTGAAACACTCTATACATAAGAGAAAGATGAAATTAGATGTAAGACAATAAAAAATGATTTAATGAAAATTTCATTTATAATCCATCATAAAATTAAATTACCACCATATATAAATCTAGATGCTCTGGTGCGCCCGAAGAAACCTCTAAATTCTCTAAATCAATCTACATAAACAAGAAAAAGAAATTCGAAATTAGATGTACAACTCTACAATTATTATTTTTTTATTCAATTTAATTTAGAATTTATCATATTTTAATTACATACCGTATTTTGAGGTTGTGCACTAGGCTCTTCTCCAGGACCTGTCTGTACATGCTCAACTATAGGATGTGTCTCATGCTATAAAAGAAAAAGAATATGTGAAAATATCATATTAATATGTATATATTCAATTTAAAATTTATAATTCACTTTAAATATAATAAAAAAATTAAATTACCATTTGATCTTGAGCCTGCTCTACATGTCCTCCTGGTGGTGTAACTATGTCTAGGTTAGGGCTAAAATTTGCACTAACAAAGTCCTATAAGATCAAAATTAAAGCATGTACAATTCAATTAGGGTTAATATATACATATATATTCAAGTTTGCACATTTGTAGAAAGTTTTGTAAACAACCTGAAATCAAGCAAGTATCTCTAATGAGTAACCTAATATCAAATGTTTGCCCAATGCTCCATTCTTATTGTGGTATCAACCTAGACATACATGTACATAGACATTTAACGCTTATAATATTTTACAAGTGTACATGCATGCATTTCATATATCTAGTGAATTCAAAACTCATAAAATTGTAACTATACTAATGTAAACTTTAAACAAATTTACAATATGAATGTACCTTCCCATGATCTATGTCACTCGATAGTGGAGGAGTGCTTGAAAATCCCTCAGGAGGAATCGACATGGATGCCGATTGACTCACCTAAACCAACATGAATATTTGAAACATATATGTGATTCAATTATAAATTTAAAACTCAAGTTAAATAATTTATGATTTCATATATAATTTTAAAAATTGAAATCAAAATACCCTATAAGGGTTGCCAAGTATGACCGGTGTCGATATATGTACTCGTGGTACAGATGATTGCCCTTGCATCGAAAGTGTCATCTGTACACCAAAAAAATTGATTGTTAAAATGTATTGCAAACTTTTCTTTGATATATACAACCATAAAAAATATTATAAAATGAGTTCATACATCTAGATGCATATTTATACCTGTGTCGTAGTGTCCTCAGGGTGATGTTCTACTACGAGGAACTCTACAAATGAACTGATGCGACCAGATGAACCACCAGAATCTCCCCATCCACCTGAACTAGGTGTAGCCTGATCAGGTCCATAGCACACTTGATGACAACTAGTACATATATGGGGGACGGGTCTTGACACTCCTGGAGCAATACTCAGACCATCTCCATAAAAAACTCCTCCATCATCATCATCGTCTCTATGCTCCCCACTCGCTATCGCAGAAGCGTGTTGATTAAGGTCTCCTGCGAGTGTACTAAGGGAACCTAATGTTGAGACCAGAGCTTGATGATGTACAGGTGTAGGAATGGGAGGACCAGGAGCAACAACAAGGGGTTGTGCATGCATGGGGCATCGGGGATCAACCCCTGCCCCTAATCTCTGTTGTGGCATGCCACCACCAACACCCTGAAATGATCTAAAATCAAAATAATTGGGCTTTTGCCCCAAAACAAACTCTACATACAATTTTCTCAAAAAATACAATGGGAACTCCCAATTATCATGTGGGGGACTATCAAAAACCATATACCATCGATCCCAACAATGTGCAATCATCTGCGGATGTATGCACCACCTCATGGATATTCTAGATTTGTTGGGTGGAATGGGTTGTCGGGTAACAGGGTCAAGAAAGTAGGGGGCTAGATGGGATTTTGTTATTTTAAGGTCTAATATTTGTTTGTAAGAGAGACCATCAGAATAAAATTATCTCATTTTTTCTCTCTCTCGTCGATGCCTATCAAGATCAAAATCGATCATCCTGATGGAATCAACAACGTTTTGCATTATAGATGCAAAACGTGTCACATGTGGAGCAATCAATGCTTGACTCTGCATAGCATTGATTTGATTTTGTAAGGATGCGACTTGATCATTTATTCGTGCTCTCAAGCGAGCCTCATTAGATGCCATAGGTGATGGAGGTGGCATATGAGGTGGAGGTGGAGGTGGAGGTGGAGGTGGAGGTGGAGGGGGGAGGGAGGCGGATCTGGTTGTGGCTCAGGTGGTGGATTGATGATATCATCAATGTTAAAATCATCCATGATATATGCTTGATATAATGTGCACCTACATTTTAAATCATACAAAATAGTCCATGTGCATACAAAAATTAAGATCATATATTTAATTGAAATAGGATGAGCAACATATATATTAAGCTCATATATTTAATTGAAATGCACATATATATGTTGGATTGTTCAACTCAAGAGCATGTCCATACAAAATTAAAATTAAATGTATGTACATGTACATTTAAAATAAAAATATGATGCATAATTTGCATGCATAAATCAATATTAAACTAAACTATACATACATACATATACAAATAAAATTTAAGAACTATTATGCAAATTTTAATACATGCACATACATACTAAAACAATAAACTTGAAACATTCACAAAATCTCATTTTATGTCTAACACACACACACACACACACACACACACACATATATATATATATTACAATTTTTCAGCATGAGAAATCATGATCTAGTAGATAGTCATAAAATATATACTATTATATACTACTCATTATAAGTTCATAAATTCCACCAAATTCATAAATCCATGTCACTAAAAATATCCATCTAGAACCAAAATCATAAATTCATGTCACTAAAAATATCCATTTGGAACCAAATTTATAAATTCATCACACAAAATATCCATCGCTCACCAAATTTATAAATTCATAACTATTTAAGATCATTGTTTTAATTTATAAACTATGGCTCTCTAACAGATAGATATTCATTTCTTTGTGTTTTCCTTTTCAAAATTAGGAGTTCTCTCCCTCTCCTCTAGCCATTTCCAATGCTCATCTAAGATCCCATCCATATCCCTAACAACATCAACAACGGTTTGCATCCTAGATGCAAACATCCTCACAGGTGGTGCGAGACATTCTTCATTTTGAATAATGCTGATTTGATCTTGGATGGTTCTAGCATTGATTTTAGGCTTGCAAATGAGCATGCTCATTGATTTCAGGTGGTGGAGGTGGGGTGAAGGTGTTGAGATGGATGGCGTGGAGGTGGATTACATTATTGAATGGATCCATGTGGATCTTTAAGATATGAGTGAACCTGCATTAGATTTGTAATTTCAAGATGTAAGATACATGTTTAGGAAATACCAAGTTAAACGACATTCAATATAAATGGCCTTAAATAATTGAATACAAATGATAAAATTATATGTGTTTCCCCATTTATATGTCTAAGGCACATGTTATTTGAATGGAAATACAATTAACTATTGATATTGTATAATCTTGCAGGATCTTATTATTGTTAAATTTGGTTGGGCCTTGGGCAACTTTGATCACCAAATTTTAAGAACTTCTTTGATCCCCTTAAGAAATGTCATATTGGAACCCCTTAAGAAAATTGAATTACGATTTAGGGTGACAGGATGGCTTAAGGGGATTTACGTCTAGTGAGGTCCTAGGAGAAAATGGCATGGCTCAAATGAATAAAATTTGGTGAAGTTTCCCAAGGCAACCAAATTTCATTAAGAGCCTTTAAAGAAAAAATGATGGCTTTAGGGTTTAGGGTTTAGACTTTAGAGTTTAGGGTTTAAGGTAATAGGATAGCTTAAGGGGATCTACATGCTGCAAGATCCTAGGAAACAATTACATGGCATAAGGTAATGAAATTTGGTGGAGTTGCCTAAGACAACCAAATTTCATTAAGAGCCTAAGAAAAAATGATGGCTTTAGGGTTTACGGTTTAGACTTTAGAGTTTATTATTTAATTAGCTAAAATCCCCAAATCCTAACTTTTAATCAACCATTAAGGGGATAATCATGTCACATCCATAGCTTAAAATTAAAATAATTCCAAATCACCAATCCAAACTCAAACTAATGTAACTTACTTCCACTTCATCAAATCTAAAATGAAATTAATAATCTATCCTAGCCATCAAATCAATTAGACTAATCATAGCCATTCATTTCCAACTACCTTCAATCCAAATTCAAATTAGCATTCAATTATTCCCACCTACCTAATCAAGTCAACACAAGCCCTCCATCAACCCAACCACCTACATTTAATTCTCTCTTCCCTCTCAAATTCAAATTCAAAAATTCTCTCATGAAAGTCTAGTCCTCGATTCCAAAAAAACCTAGTCCTCCATTCCTTTCCCCTCAACTCTATAAGATAATGACATCCCTAAATGTTTCCATATGATAAAATTTGTATGTATATGTTATCACATTAGAGAACCAAAGAGCAACATCAACACATACATTTAGAGCCATAAAAGAATGTTATGGAACATATTATGCTTCTCTAATCTTTCATTATTTTATTTACCTTTCATTAGAAGTAGAGTATTGAGTTTGCACTTGCATTCTTGGTCTAGAATTTCTCTTCTACACTAAGTACAAAAATATAATATTGGATAGCTTAGTATATCTTTCTCTTCTAATATATATTCCCTAGTTCTCCTTATCCATATTTGAGTATCTTAGCATATGTGTAACACGACATGTTAATAATATATCTCATATAAATGTAGGGATGTGTCGCTAATGTCATCTTCAAACATATTTAACCAATAGGAGATACTATAAGGTATCTAATATAACTATACAACCTATACAGGTATGACATATGGTGACCTTTGGCTTTTTTTGATATGTCAAGGGTAGTTTTGCAAAGATTAGTTTCTAGTGCTTTTGTGAGTTTTCACCACTTGTACTTATTAAGCTACACTTTTGGGTTTTCAACCTAATAGGGATAAACCTAGTAGATTTTTTAGCTTTCCAGCCTAATGGAGATAAATCAAACCACACTTTTTGGTTTTTAGTTGCACCTATCAAGTTATTTGTTAGCTATTAAATTTACAAACATTCTAGGATTATAAGTCTACTATAAAATTTGATGTAAAATAGATTACACATTGAGCCCTATAATTTAATTACAACAATGAATAAATATAGCAACATTTAGTAGACATAATGAAAATCAAGCCATGATAGTAATATAGAGATAATATACAATGTTTAATATAGATAAGTTAAAGAATCATTTTAAAAATATATATCTATATATTCACATCATTTTTGTTTTTTCTTTAGATTTCAAATATATCCACCAATCCTCCTTATCTTACATTAACATAAACTCAAAAAACATAGTGGACATGTACACACATATAAAACTACATTAAAATAGTGTTAGATCTTACAATTTTTCAAGGCTTATTTCATCCTCTTAGACGATCACTCTTACTAAATCATTGGCATAAATTAGATGCACACAATGGCACATTAAAGGTTTATTCCTCATGTTGGATTCCCTATTTTATATAACTATATCTTTATTATCTAATTTAAATATATCTAAGCACAAATTTCTTTTATGTAACACATTGATAATTTCAACTCATTATAAAAACCAAATACAAATTTAAAGGGGGTACACTATATTTATAAATAAGAATTTAAATACCATCCCAATCTCCATGGTGTGTCACTTGTTCACTAAAAATCCCTTACATAAATCATCTACTTAGGTCAATCTTATCTAGATTTTTCTTAAATATTAATATTCATAAAATATGGCACAAAGCATATTGATGCATTTCTATCCTTCCACATAAATCTATATAGTATCAAAATATAGGTAATTTTATGGTTAAATTGAATCTCTCTTAATTGCTAAATAATCCATTATGATTGAGGATGGGTGGATTATTATCTAGGATCACATCTTAAAAATCCTATAGAGGTCATGTGGTATGTTTTTCTTAATACATATATTCCCATACAAACCTCTTTCCATGTATTATCAACTCGCCTATATGATAGACACCTTCCTAGATTTAAATTTCATACGATATATATGTACCCAAGTGTTTCCAATTGGAATTGCTATAATTATACTTTTATGGCATTCTAGATATTCAAAATAGTTTTCATAAATCTACCAAATAGACCCATTCTTGGTACATTGAACCTACATAATTTTAGGTATGTCCAATGAAAGATTAGGGTCTAGGGTTCATAAATTTCAAATGCTTTAGTGTTATGGGTTTAGATTTTACAGTTTAGGGTCTAGGGTTTAGCAAACTTAGGGTGAAGTTTGGGTGGCCCTTGGCATAATTTAGAGTTGCAAGTTAGTGTCAATTGGAATCGATTGTACGTGTTTAGATTTATGAATTTGTTAACTAAATTTGCAAACAAACATCAAGATAAACTTTATGAATTTTAACCATTCTTTAACATATTGATTTCTAATCTAATTATAATTTAAAATTGAAACTAAAGTTTAATATATATCATTTTTTCCATACAAAGCAAATAAAATTTAAAACATTTAAGCAATGTGAATGATTTTTTGTTCGATTCCAATTTAGGGTTTTAACAAATTTTTTTGTTCCAATTCAATTTAGGGTTTTAGTTTTAAACAATTAGGGTTTTTAATGAAATTTTTTCGTTTCAATTCAAACTAGGGTTTTCAAATTCAATTTTTTTCGTTTGATTTGAATTCAGGGTTTCAAAAAGCTCGATTTGGATTTGTAAATGCGATGTTTTTATTTCATTTCGATTTCTAGGGTTTTGAAATGCAATTTTTTTTGTTTTGTTTCAATTAGGGTTTTCAAAATCAATTTTTTTTGGGTTTAATCGAACAATTTAAGATTTAAAAGTTAAATTTTGTTTCTAAAACACAATTCAAGGTTTTTTTTTTCATTTTTATTAAAAAACATTTAAGTTTCATTGCAAGTTTTTGTCTATTTTTACAATTATTGAATTCTACTATAACAATTAAAAAAATGATTAAAACGTGACATAAATTAAAAAAATACATGCTAAATTAACGTATTTCTTTTAAAATTTCAATTCAAAATAAAAAAATGCAAAGAAATGGTGTTTAGGTGGGGTACCTGTAGCTGGTCGTGGGGTCGTGTCGCCAACACTCACTCGGGGTCCCGTTCGCAGAGTAGTGAAAACTGTTCTTTTAAAAAAAATAAATAGTAGTATAAAACGGGATCCCGATTTATACAACTCGGGATCCCGTTATTTATAAATCGGGATCCCGTATTTTATAAATCGGGATCCTGTTTCTTATAAATCGGGATCCCGTTCCGTGTCCATTGGTTCGGAGTCCAATGGGAAATAGGATCCCAATTTTTAAAAAGCGGGATCCCGTTTGATCTCAGGCTTGGGATCCCAATTTTTAAAAATTGGGATCTCGTTTATTAAATCGGGATCCCATTTGTTTGATGCCAATTTCAATTTTTTGGCTAAGGCAAAAAAATTCCACGTTTTGTGGACTCAACTTTGTGCACTTACCCTTTACTATCTCCTAGCATGGGGGGTGGGCCTTCGGGTACCACTTGGTTGGGTGGAATGTGCACCATACACTGTTGGGTTTCCATTTCTTGATCGTGATGGTAGGATTTTTCAGATTGGAGAGCTCGCATGTACCAGTTGATTTGTTTCATCTCTTTTGTACTTCGTATCAGTGGATATTTGTATATGTATTATACTCATTTGTATTCAAGGAGGAATTTTGTATCAATGTAATTTTAATTTTAAACTATGAACTTCCTCATTTTGGAAATGAGTTCTTGTAACTATTTTATGGAATGAATGCATGCTATAAATGATTCCTTTATGTACTTTGTATCTTATGAGATGAATTAAATGCTTTAGATGTATGTAATTCAATTTCATGAGTTATATTTATATGCTATGGTTAGTTTGATTTTGTGTTATAGAATTTGAATGTAAGTGTTGTCATGTATCTTAGAGAATGTATGCGTTTTAAGTGTAATTCACTTTACATGTTATAATTACACTTACAATTTTTTTTTGTTACGCTTCTGTTGTGTTTTGCATCATTGTTTAAGGTTACATGGCGGGGCATTACACATGGTATCAGAGCCAAAGTTTAAACACTGGGTGATCTAGGATAATGTTGAAACTATTAAGTTGTTAGTGTGTAGGATTTAAGTTTGCATACCTTGTCTTATAGCTTGGTGTGTTTGTGTAGGATCATGCCACTTAGGTGAGGTCACGGTTGTGGTCATGGCCGTGGAGGTAGTCAGCATGATTCACCTCCCCATGTTCCCCATGGTTCAGATCGTGAGGAACATCAGGCTTCCCAAAATGCTCCAGGAGGCGGTGATCAGAATCAAGATTAACCAAGGATTGAGGGCACTCAGTTGCATCATTTGTTAGAGGAGAATCTTGCTCACCTTGGGCCAGGGTAGGATAGATATTGGATTAATATGGGTGAGAGAGAGGTACTAGCACAGCTAGAGGCAGACATAGCCGCTCACATGAGAGACCTACTTAGAGCTCATCCACCTACATTTGATGGTTTGGGTAGAGGATTAGAGGCTGAGACATGGTTGATAGACTTGGATCGGTGTTTTGCTATGCACCCTTATGGTAGCAACACCAAGGCCAAATGTGTAATCATGCACTTGCGAGACTTTACATCTACCTAGTGGAGATTGGAGGAGCATAAGCTCCATATTGACATTAATATTGTGTCTTGGGATATGTTCTTAGAGAGGTTTAGAGTCAGATTCCTTTCTGACCATTGGTGACAGCGTCGTGGAAACGAGTTTCATGCTCTGTGACAGATGGCCATGTCGGTGGAACAATATGAGCATCAATTTTATGAGCTCAAGTAGTTTGCTGGCATTGGTGATGATGAGGGCATGCTTGCTAAAAACTTCATTAGGGGCTTAAATGCTTGGATCAGTGGTGGTGTTTGAGTTTTTGAACCCAAGACCATGGAGACAACAATGGACAAGGCTAGACTGGTGGAGGAGAACTTGGCCATGGCGTTGGGTGGCCATACTGGAGTGCAAATAGGTAGTGCTTTAGCTGCAGGACCTAGTTCACGTAGTGGCAAGACTTAGGGAGTTGGACCACCTAGGACACATTAGGTGCCTGCACAGAGTGGAAAACAATAGCATTCATAGGGGAAATGGAAGAATTTCTAGTAGAGACAGGGAAACAGGTATCAGTCAGGGGGTGACAGGAACTAGAGGTGAAACAAACACCCCAACTTTGAGCAGCCAACACAGAGTACACAATCTACTTATAGTAGGTGTAGCGTTTAGTAGTCGAGTGCACCTCCTAGAGATAGAGGATTTGGTAGGGGTACATGATGTTTTTTATTGTGGCCAACATGGTCACATAGCATGATAGTGTCCCAATAAGGTCACATCAGGTTATACTCAGAGGCCAGCGGCGTTAGAGCCAACTGTTGGAGATGTAGGTAGAGGTCATAGAGTATTTTCTGTGGTTGACAATCACCAGGCTGATCACCAGAGCATAGTGGTAGAAATTTTTGGTATGTTACAGGGTAACAAGGTTACCATTTTATTTGATTCAAGAGCATCAGATTCCTTTATTTCATCACCTGTCATGGCGTGTTGTAGACTAAGGGAAACAAAGCAAGATGTTAAGTGACAGGTCGAATTGGCCTCCGGTATTAAAGTTGTAGCACATTCCATAGTACCTAATTGTAGATTGGCGATTGGATCCTTTCACACTACAGTAGACCCTGCATTATACCATTGGGGTCATATGACATTGTCTTAGGGATGGATTGGCTTGAGGCTCATAGGGCTATTATTGACTGTTGACATAAGACAATTCAATGCATTGATGTATCTGGTAGAGAGGTTGAGATAGTGGGAGTTTAGAGACCCATATCATTGAGGATTATCTCGGCTATGCAGTTGAGGAGATGTGTACGTCAGGGATGTCAGTTATTTGTAGTGACAAGTGATGATTTAGAGATGGGTGATAGTGAGGAGAAGGTTTCTCTTGATAGCCACCCCATACTTCAAGAGTATGCAAATGTATTTCCCAATGAGATTCCAGGGATACCACTGAAGTGTGACATTTATTTCAAGATTGATCTTATACCTAGTTCTGAGCCTATTTCACGAGCTCTGTATTGTATGACTACATAGGAGCTTAAGGAGCTCCGCTTGTAGTTGGAGGAGTTTCTAGCGAAGGGTTTCATCCACCCTAGTGTTTCACCTTGGGGAGCACCAATAATTTTTGTAAAGAAGGATGGTTCTCTCCATCTATGCATAGACTACCATCAGCTGAATAAAGTGACAATCAAGAATTGATATCCCTTACCTAGGATTGATGATTTGTTTGATCAGATCAAGGGTGCTATAGTCTTTTCAAAAATCAATCTTAAGTCATGGTATCATCAACTACGTATTTTTGAGTATGACATTCATAAGATGACATTTCACACACGTTACGGTTACTACGAGTTTATAGTGGTACCGTTCGGGTTGAAAAATGCGCCATCCATGTTCATGAGCTTGATGAATGAAGTCTTTCGTACTTATCCAGATAGATTTGTATTAGTATTTCTTGATGATATATTGATCTATTCCAGGACAGTAGAGGAGCATAAGGAGCATCTAAGACAGGTTTTGCAGTGTTTGAGAGATAATCAGTTGTACGCTAACCTATCCAAATGTGAGTTCTTTAAGACTAAGGTTAAGTACCTTAGGCATGTGAAATTAGGAGAGGGTATTGTAGTATATCCTACGAAGATCCAAGTGATATTTGATTGGCCTACACCCACTAATGTGGTACAGATATGCAGTTTCATGGGATTAGCAGGTTATTATAGACACTTTGTTCAAGGTTTCTCTAGGATAGGACATCCTATCACTTCTCTTTAGAGGAAAGAGAAGAAATTCGTCTAGTCAAAGTAGTGTGAGGAAACATTTCAGACTTTGAAGAAGAAGTTGACTAGTGCACCCTTGCGATACCTGATCCTACTGGAGATTTTGTTGTCTATATGGACGCATCTTTGGAGGGATTAGGAGAATTTTTGATGCCGAATGGTCGTGTTATTGCATATGAGTCATGTAAACTCAAGGATCATGAGTTGAATTACCCCACACACGATCTTGAGTTGGCAATGGTAGTACATTATTTGATGAGATGGAGACATTTCCTCTTGAGGCATAGATTTGAGTTGCATACTGACCATCAAAGCTTATAGTACATATTCACGCAGCCTAATCTAAATGCTAGGTAGAGGCAATGGATGGAATTCCTTTGTGAGTATGACTTCGATGTGAAGTTCTTCCAGGGGAAGGAGAACATAGTTTCTGAAACTCTCAACAAATGGAGACATGAATTGTTATAGTTGACTCTTGTTGTGGATTTGAGGAGTCAAATTCTTTCTACACTTCCTATAGACAGTTGGCATTAGGAGGTGAGATCAGAGATAGAGACAGGTAGGACTCTTGAGGGTAGATTCTTAGGTTATTCTCTAGAATCAGATGGTTTGTTGAGGCACATGGGACACATTTATGTTCCATCTTCTGGAGATCTTCGTACCTTGGTTATGACAGAGGCACATCTATGCTGATTTATGACAACTATACTTTTGGCTAGGTATGAAGTGAGATATCACTGACTTTGTGTTGAGGTATTTGGAGTGTCAGCAAGTGAAGGTTGAACGCCAACATTTGATAGGACTTTTGCAGCCACATTTGGTGCCAGAGTAGAAATGGGATATAATTTCATTGGATTTCATTGCTGGGTTACCCAATTCTTCATGAAGGCACGATGCCATTATGGTGATGGTGGATAGGTTGATGAAGGTAGCACACTTCTCACTTACACGCTCATCCTATAATGCTTCATCTGTTACTAGAGTGTTCATGGGAGATATAGTTAGGTTGTATAATATTCCTCATCAGATCATTTCTGATAGGGATCCTGTGTTTACCTCAACTCTTTGGACATCATTACAGCATGTGATGGGGACACAATTGAACTTTAGTTCAACATATCACCCTGAGATAGATGGATAGATCGAGAGGGTCAATCAGATGCTCGAGGATATGTTACACATGTATTTGATGGATGTGGGAGTAAATGGTGACTCCCCAACACCCACAAGAATAGTTGCTAGACCAAAACCACTTCCACAAGAGAGAGAATGACAAGAAAGCTTGCTTCACAATGCAAGATTGAAAATGGTTGAATATGATACCAATGTACAAGAGATACCTTGCTTATAAAGGAAAGGTTGAGAGATAGGATTAGACAAGATCATGACAAGTGTCTTAATCCTATTACATGAGACAACTAACAAACTAATCACCTAGGAATCAAGCAATACTAGCTAGATAAGATAAGTTCTAGAAAGTCCAACTAAGACTTCTAGAAAGAATCTTATATCCTAAGTAAACTTAACCATGTGAATATGTCCCCTAATTACCTAGTGAGTGAATTAGCTAGGTACAAGACATTTATTCACACCAACACCCCCCCTTAAGTGAAACTTAGGGAGAAGATTATTATGCACATTATGCAAAGACTATATGACTATGGGTCTCGAATACGAGGCCATGTTAGGTACCCATTTACAATGCAAATAAAAAAAATCTCTCACAAGCGGAGAAAAGGAGAAAACCTAAAGGGACAAAACTCCTCTCCAAAAGAGAGAAAAAACAAAACAAAAGACATGATGTAAGGACTCAATGATACCCCCCAAGGACTACATCGATAATGTATATACAATCAATGACCCCCCATAAGAGGGTAATAAAGAGATGAGATATCCCCCCCATAATGTATGATCACCTGCAAGTATGGTTAATGTCTGAAGAAAAAACATAGTCCAATGTCGATAAACAATGTTTATCCCCTTGGGAAGAAGATACACCATGTATAATTGCAAGAATGCTTCCCATTTAGGATAAGAATTAGAAGGAATCCATATGTATGAAGATCGTGTCTCTGAAATATGCTCATGTGTTGCCAAGTTCTTAGATGCTGAAGATGATGCCACAATCCAATTAGGTACATGCCCAATCACAACAAACTCTGAAAAACCAGGAACAAGTGGAAACTGATCTTGAACAAGCTCCAAAGATGAACATGAAGTGACAATGGGTGATCCATGAATATCATCAAATAGGAGAGCTAAACCCTCAAATTGGTCTTCCAAATCTGCAATGTGAGACTCTACAAAAAATGAAGCAATGCATGTCAAATAAGAATCCCAATCAGGAAGACTATCAGATACTTGTTGAAATGAATCACTTGAAGTACTCAATTTCTCATCAAAAGAAGATGAAGAATTAGGAACTTTTGAAGCATTTTCAATCTCCTCCAAAGGATCATGAGCATGGGTTGTCAACTCTGAAGAATGAAGCACATTGGAGTTGGAAAGAGGATATTCAAGAGATGGAGAAGAATCATGGTCTCTATATACCTCTCTAATGTGAGTCCAAAGAACATGAGGACATTCAAAGTGAATAAGTGTCCAAAATATCATCATTTACATTTTCAAAAATAACTCTAAAGACTCTAGCCCTAAATCCTTTCCAAATGCAATACTCATCATCTATGCTTGAAGAAGGAACTTTATTAAACAAATATGACAATAGATTCCACTCACCAAGATGAGTGAGGATTAAATTATTCCATTGCTTATAGTTCCCTTTCTCCAAATTAATTAAGAAACCCATTTACAAAGATAAGCTCGGAAGCCAAAAATGGAGATCTGTCTTCAACTTGGAAAAAATGGTACAAAACTAAAAAATCCTTGCAAAATATCTACACCATTGAAAAATTTAGACTTCTAGCTTTCTGATGATATCTCATTTCTCAAAAATGACCTTCGTTTGTAAAAGTTATACAAAAAAGAAAAAAGGCCCAATAGACACAATAGACACAATGGGAGGACTATCTTCATTTAGTGGAGTTTGCTTATAATAACAGTTATTAGAGTTCGATTGGTATGCCTCCATTCTAGGCATTATATGGATGACCATGTCAGACTACTTTGAGTTGGGATCAATTAGAGGATAGAGTTCTTTTGGGTCCAGAGATGCTTAAGGATATGGAGTAGTAGGTGATCTGTATTTGGGAACATTTGGTTGCAACACAAGATAGGTAAAAAAAGTATGCAAATGTGCATCAGGTAGATCTCCAGTTTGCAGTAGGTGACCGAGTCTTTTTGTGAGTGTGTCCACGAAAGAGTCCAATCTGTTATGGAAAGGGCTCTAAGCTCGCACCTCGCTTTATTAGGCCATTCGAGATTCTTGACAAGATTGGGCCAGTAGCGTACCATCTTTCTTTGCAACCTAGTCTCTCACGCATACACGACGTATTTCATGTTTTAGTACTCAGGCCTTATCATCCTGATATATCTCAAATCCTTGATTGGAATGCCTTACAGGTAGAGGATGGACAGCTGGATTTGGAGCCCATGGCCATCATGCAACACAGGAGACTCGCTCTCAGGGGTTGAGATATTGAGCAGGTTAGGGTCCAATGGGATCCTAGTGATGATACTTCGGCTACCTAGGAGGATGTGACTAGGATGATGGAGCTCTATCCCTATTTTTTTGCAGGCTTCCAAGAGTAAGCCTGATCCTAGGGGGGAGGATGTAGTACCCCTCTGATTTGCTTATGTTTTTTGACAGTGCTTTTACTTGGATAGACCTTGATACTATGTTATTGATATTTGATCGTTGACATTAGAGCGATGATGGTTTTTATTTTATGATGTGATGGTACACTATATGGATGATTATTGTTTGTGACATGCTTTCTGGTTAGCATAGATGATTATTTGAGTTGATATTGATATATGCTCATCTGTAGTTAATTGATATTTTAATTTCTTCAGTTTTGATGTGACATAGTATTGGTGAAGGGAACGAGATTGCATCACTCCCTTGCGAGGGCCCTGCGATTCCGCGATTTTATTTTCATGGTGTGTTTGATTTATGATCTATATACATGTTCGACATATGTTTGATTGCAAGATTGCAAGTACATGACATCGACTCCACTTGGGTTCACAGGTTTGAGTGTGTCCATTGCCCAACAAAATAGTTGATTGAGAGATAAACGAGGTTTTCCTTGTCAAACCACAACCCTAGTCACAATGTGTCATCAGTATTTGTTCGGTATGCTCTGTTGTCATGTTGTCCACATTTGCCTTGTCATTTATTATTTATTTTGTAAGGTTTGTTTTGTGGAAATTAACGTTAAATTAATGCTTTAAAATATTTTTAGTAATTATTTATTTGATTTTGTTTAATGTTGTTAGAAGCTTAGTATTTGATTTAATTAATTAAATTTAATGTATTTTGTAAAGTAATTTATTCCTTATGATTAAATTTATTTTATAAAGTAATTAAGTTAATTATATTAAATTTATTTTGAAATTATTATGTGAATTTGAATTATAAATTGCATAAAATCTTGTAAATATCAAAAGGGGAATATTTGAGTTGGTTAAAAGATATTTTAATTTTGACATGTGTTAGAAAATTTATTAAACACTCTTGTTGCGAATTTATTCTCAGAGAGAATTTTTGCAATAACTGAAAGAAGTGATAGGTTACTTCATGGGAATGGAAAATATATTTTGGGGCAGTTGTTGAAAAATTGAAAAGGCAGTTCTTGGGAAGTTTTCGGGCTCTGGTTTTTGGTTTTCTTCTTCTGGAAAAATGAATTCTTGGAGGAAGCTCTAGAAAACTTGGAATCTACAGGCGAAGCTTAACAACAAACATCACTTCCTCAAGCTTTCGAATATAGGTTCTTTTAATTAATTTTATTATTTTGCAAATTGAAAGATTGTCTCTACAAAAAGAATTTATAATTTGTGTAAAAGCTTTTAATTATTTTGTAAATTTGTAAGGCTTTTGTATTTAAAAAATTTCCATTCATATTTTAGTGCTTATGTAGAAAATTTTATAGTGAAATTAGAGAGCCTTTGTTGAATTTTTTTTTTAAACAATAGAAAACCCCAGAGGGAAAGCAATAGAGAAATTTATAAGTCTATGTAGGAATGGATTCAAATATCTTCCTATTAAAAAATTTGGGAAAATCTTATTTGTATTGGAAAGATCTTCCTATAGAAGAATATCATTTAAATTTGTTTTCCCAATTAGCTTTATTGGCTAGAAAATTGAAATTTTTTGTAAGATTTTGTAAACATTCCCTGTAGAAAGCTTTTATTTGTGAAAATAATTTTCTCGACTATAGTATTCTCTGATGAATTTATATATATTTATATATGTATATATATACATACATATATAAATATATATATATATATTGTATTTATGACATTATACCATGTAGAAGTTCTTTTGATTTTTTTTTTTTTTAAATTTAGATTTTATTCCGTACGACATTTTTTGGAGAATTGCAGGTTTAAAAAAAATATGAAAAAGAATTTTTTTGTGGGGAAGGCAATGGGGGATACCCCCATAGCCACCTCCATAAAGGAAGCGACTATGGAGGCAGCCGACATTGCCTTCATAGGCAATGCCCAGCTACCTACACAACTGCATCCCAATGGGTACGGCTGTGTTCAGCCTCCCCCCAAGTGTTGTACATACAACACAGTTTATAAACTCGTCCACCCTTAATAACTTCTATTTTGATTTTGTAACATTCATATTTATTTAATTATATATATATATATATATGTAAATATATATTTATATCTATAATTAATTTTACGTTTTAGAAATTGTAAACTGGGTTTTTAAATATTTAAATATTTAAAAATGTATATTTAAAATTAATGCATGCAAATGCATGAAATAGATTATTTTTAAATGATATAATTTAAAAGAGAAAATTGATTTTAAAATAGATGTAATCGAGGAATTGATTTATATAATTAAATTTAATTTCTTCATTATTTGTAAAAGATATTGATTTAAGCTAGATTAATTTGAGCAATGTAAGATTGTATTCTTGAAAAGAATTTGAATTTAGGAAATCCTAATGATAGATTTTATTATTTGCTTAAATTGCTCATTTAATTGTGATTTCTTCTGTTTACATACGTTGGAGAAATTGGTTTGTTGTGGTATTTGTAAGTCTTCCAGATGTTATTTTTTGAGGGGATTATTATGATTTATAGATCCAACCCTTTGTATCCTTGGGTAGTGCACTTAGTTCTATATCGGTTTAAACACCCGGTTACTACGAATGAGATGTGTTGTCTTTTTGCATCATGATGGATATTTGTTATTGGTTTTTGTGCACCATGTATACCCTTGGAATTTGGTTTAGTTCCTTGTGTTTTTAGTAGGGGAGTGGCTCTCCATGGGGGCCGAAACACAAAGTGGTGCTAGGGTAACTCATGTGAGAGTTAGATAATCCAGTGAAAATTAAATAAATGTATTAGGGGAAAGGGTAGTTTAAAACATTTAATTGTTTAATTGTGCCTCACTCACAGGTTCAAGGGAGTGTTTAGACTTGGGTTGAGACGAGAAGGCCTGGAATGACAAGATCATTATCTTGTCTCTTTGAAAGATAATTGATTCTGCATTGGTTTGCATGTGGGGCCAGGGGTCATTAGAGGGTACCAGCATAACCCAAGATGGGGGTCGGGTCCTAGGAAGATTCGCTAGGGTAACCCATGCAACTTTGTGATGAAAATCGTCCTATGATAACAATATGATTTGTGAAATTGATAAACTCGATTCTTTTACTCTAGAAGCAATGTAACCTTCATTTAAACTATTGTACTTGTGTAGTTCAGTCTTGAGTTTTCCTATGTCTAGAGGTTGTTGGTTTTTCCTAGGAATCTCTTTTACTATCTCCTAGCACAGGGTGTGGGCCTTTGGGTACCACTTGGTTGGGTGGAAAGTGCACCATACACTATTGGGTTCTCATTTCTTGGTCATGATGGCGTGATTTTTCAGATTGGAGAGCTCACATGTACCAGTTGATTTATTTCATCTCTTTTGTACTTTGTATCAGTGGATATTTGTATATATGTATTATACTCATTTGTATTCAAGGAGGAATTTTGTATCAATGCAATTTTAATTTTAAAGTATGAAATTCCTCATTTTGGAAATGAGTTCTTGTAACTATTTTATGGAATGAATGCAAGTTATAAATGATTCCCTTATGTACTTTGAATCTTATGAGATGAATTAAATGCTTTAGATGTATGCAATTTAATTTCATGAGTTATATTTATATGCTATGGTTAGTTTTCTTTTGTGTTATAAAATTTGAATGTAAGCATTGTCGCGTATCTTAGAGAATGTATTCGTTAAGTGTAATTCACTTTACATGTTATAATTACACTTTAATTTTTTTTTTGCTACTCTTCCATTGTGTTTTGCATCATTATTTAAGGTTATGTGGCAGGGAATTACAAAATATCATGAATAAAGTATGGAGAATAGTAGGGGAAAACTACAACAATCAATAGTTTCTTATGGGGAACAACCTATCACGGGGATCTTCAAAGACATAAGGAAAAAATAATATCTTGAAACATATTGATATAAGATAGATGAACAAAAAGAAACATTAAATAGAACTCCTAAATCCAATAGGTAGAAATAATTTTGCAAAATGAGTGCAACCCCACACACTTAATTGGAAATTGAACCTATTACCTGACACTAAATATTATAGACAAATAGAGAAATTGTTAAAGAGCTATTAGAATAACACTTAACAACCACTAAACTAATTTTATCTCCAATATGACTATGCTTTCATACTAACCCTCTGCATATATATATATATATATATATATATATATATTTATATATATGCAATTACTCCTATATTAATCTACAATCGCTCCTATGTTAATGGGTATAATGCCAAAGATGCACATAGATAACTAAAACAATAAACCAAGGCTGATAAAATTACTAACCCTAACCATATTTTTTGTTGGAAGAAATAAGATTTAACTATAATTGCTCCTATGGTAATGGGTATAATGCCAAAGATGCACAAAGATATCTACAAACAATAAACGAGGGCCAAAAAAATTACTAACCGTAACCATATTTTTTTGACGGGGAAAAAGAAGATTTAACTGCAATTTCTCCACCCATAAAGAGCGATAATCTCTTTCAAGTCTCCAAAATGGGTATAACGCCAAACATACAAACATATAAGAAGACATTAACAATAAATTAATCATCTATGCAACTGGAAAAAAGAATATCATCAAGAAAAAATTGTTATGGGGAGCTTCAAACACACAAGGAAAAAAGAATATCATGAAACATATTCATACAACATAGATGAACACAAAGCCGCATTAAACAAAACTCCTAAACCCAATAGGTAGAAATAATATGTGCAAAATGAGTATAACCCCACACACTTTATTGAAAAATCAAGCTATATCACCTCACACTAAATATTATAGGTCTACAAATAGAGAAATTGTAAAAGAGCTATTAGAATAATCCTAACAATATTTTTTTGATGAAAGAAAGAATAATTAACTACAATTTCTCCACTCGTAAAGAGTGATAATCTCTTTCAAGTCTCCAAAATGGGTATAATGCCAAAGATAAAAAACATATAACAAGAAGCCATTATCAATAAATTAATCATCTATGCAAAACACCCATGTAAAAATTAGTATAATTCCATAGACTTCATTCAAAATTCCACCTACATCACCTCAGACTAAATATTATAGACAAGTAGAGAAATTGTAAAAGAGCTATTAGAATAACACTAAACAACTACCAAAATAATTTTATCTCCAATATGTTTATGCTTTCATACTAACCCTTTGTATATATATATATATATGCAATCACTCCTATGTTAATCGATGTAACAACAAAGATGCACAAATCTATAACTAAAAAATAAAATGAAGGGCGATAAAATTACTAACCCGAACCATTTTTTTGAAGGAAAGAAATAATATTTAACTACAATTGCTCCTATGGTAATGGGTGAAACACCAAAGATACACACAAATAACAACAAACAATAAATGAAAGATTCAAACAGATAACTAAAACAATAAAGAAAAAGCCAAAAAATAATTGCTCCTATGTTAATCTGCAATTGCTTCGATGTTAATGAGTGTAACGCCAAAATTGCACAGAGATAACTAAAACAATAAACCAATGAAAAAAAAAATACTAACCCTAACCATATTTTTTGATGAAAGAAATAATCTTTAACTACAATTTCTCTGTCCCTACAGAGTGATAATTTCTTTCAAATCTCCAAAAAGGGTATAATGCCAAAGATAGAAACACATAACAAGAAGACATGAACAATAAATTAATCATCTATGCAAAATACCCATGCAAAATGAATTACCATACACATGCACAGAGATAACTAAAATAATAAACCAACCACAAAAAAATTACTAACCCTAACCATCTTTTTTGATGAAAGAAAGAAGATTTAACTCCAATTTCTCCATACATATAGAACAATAATCTCTTTGAAATCTCCAAAATGGGTATAACACCAAAGATAGAAACATATAATAAGAAGACATGAACAATAAATTAATCATCTATGCAAAATACCCATGTAAAATGACTTATAGATTCTGAAGAGCAACTGTTTGTTGATTTTGGAATAGTTTGCTATCAAACCAACCATGGAGTTGAAGGAGATGATTTTTTACAATAGTTTTCTATGAAACCAACACCACAATGGTTGTTTCGATAATACAACTTAAAAAAAGTATACTTTCCCACACTGCAACACTCAATATTGCATTTACTTCGTCCACTCACATTTACTTTGTCCACCCCCATTGTACAACAATGACAAAATGAATGAACATTCCCGTGAGAAAAAAACTTACGATTTAGCTTCTGTGTATCGAGGACACCAACTCCACCACCGCCAACCCACGCAATTACCAAGCTCCACATCGCCAAAAAAAACCCAGTCAAGTCTTGCCGTCTGAGACATCTCTGATGCCGGAAAATCCAATTCATAGCTGGGCTTACAAAAATCCCAGCAGAAACTTGAAACTAAATAGCCTATTAGCTAATAAAATTGTAATAAAAGGATATTAATTTTTAGGCTCAGATTCTAAGGCTTTCCAAGTTCAACAACTTCAATATATAAATAAACATGCCCTCTCCAAAGTATTTAGATTATGTCAACTAAGCATAATTATGAATGCATAAATGATTTGAGGTTCATAAATTAATTGGATCTTAAAGATATTAAATTAGATATGTGTTAAAATAAAAATGAGATTGTTAAAGGTTGTGTATTCTACAATGCATATTTTTATTGATATGGCACTTAGATTAGAAATTGAATTTGAAATTGAGAATTAGATCAAAAGATATATAAAAATGATATTGGAAAGGGTAAGGGTCTACTATGTGATTGTGACAACAATCTTCTTTAGAAGTGCAATCATGTTCCAATTTATGTGGTCTTATTTCAGCCAAAGTCAAATTTTAAGTATGTATCATGTTTATCTTATATTTAAAATTAAAATATATTAATATTGAGTTTTTATTTTAAATATTAGAAAAAATAGTCTTATGAGAGTATATATTATAAATGAATTTTTTTTTTGCAATTTTGTTATTTAAGGAATTGAATGTTATGTTGAAAAGTATTTTCTTTTGCTATGAAGTAATAAAGGAAATATTCTATAGTGGTAATAAATCATTTCTCTACTTTGAGTTATATTTTTCCAACTCATATCATTTTTATTAAAAAATTTGTATAATTAATTATTATTTAAAAATACATATTCTCATTTAAAAAGTTCCCCTTAGGCTTGACTTAAAATATACATATTTGAAATAGAATGAGTGGAAAATGTTGCTTAATTGCATATTTTAACAAGTTTTTAATTATTTAATTATTTAATTTATTTTTTAGCAAATTCCCCTTACTCTAAGATTGAGATAATACTTATTTACATTCTTAGTTCTATTTTCATGATAGAATAGATGAATTGCATTAAGTAAATGTTGGATGAAATTTATTTGATAAGAAAAAGAAGGTGGCCTTTGTTTTTCATTTATATCATGTAAAAAAAAGTGAGTTGAATACATATTAATTTTTTTTTATTATTTCACTAGGAGAGAAGGTGAACGATTATTTTTTATTTTTTCTTCCTTCTTTTAAAAGTTTGATTTTTATTTATTTTTTATATTCCATTCAATATGTGGGCACATTCATTTTAATGTTTTCTATGTCACAACCTTGTACTCCCAATATTCATTTGTAATAACTTAATTTTTTTATCATGTCATTTTAATGTAATTTATCTCTAGTTGGGGGAGCAACTTGTGGCATAAAGGTTAAGTGGTTGCATTTTTAATGGTGCAACCAAGGTTCAAATTCCCCCTTGGCGCAAATGAAAGCAAGATCAGAGTTAAATATTTGGAGCACCAAATTCAAAATTCATAAAGCATTTTTAAATGCTTGAAGCCTCCATTTACTGCTTTAATTATCTATTTTAAGCCGACTAGATCATTGTTTGTTTTCAAAGTTTGGCTAAAATTGAACCTTACAAACTGACTAGACATTGTTTTTTGGGATAAAACTAAACAAAAAACTTCACATTTTGATTTTAGTGCTTAAAATGAATTCATCATTGCTTTGAGGCTTAAAATGAACATGTGTTTTTCATGTTTCGTAATCTCTTATGCAAAATAATCTCATCTAAACAGGTGTATGTGCTTCTCTCGCGCTTCACAACGATCTTGAGAATTAAAAGTATTTTTGATGACATTAAGTTGCATAAAATATTGTCTCCACACTTTAGTTTGGGTTTAAAAAATTGAACAAAATCTTGTGCGGGTGTGAATAAATTTATTGCATGTGTTCTCCCTTTGTTTCTAAACAAGGGTTAATTGAACTATGAATAAGTTTATTTGCTTTTGTTTATCCTAGAGGGCTTGCCTTGGGGAAAAAGTACTCACCCAAGGGAACGACTCAATCGGTAACACTCTAAAGCCAAGAGTATTTCCAACCGGGATACAAATGTGGGTATTGGAGTAAACACCAATATCACGCGATTGATTCCCACGAGATGGATCCGAAAGGGGAATCTCGCCGTATGGGTCAATCTCCACGAATGGAAAGTTCAAAATAGAACCCTTGTTTTGTAGTGACCAATTGATCCATTAAGTGAGTTTATCGAAGTGGTGCATTGGAACTTAGATTCCAAGAAGTTACTTGCCATGTCTAATCTTGGTTGAAGTATAGAGGTTAAGACTTCATTCTTAACATACCTTTATACTCTTTCCTTGGTTGCATGTGAAATAATCTCTTCTACTATGAAGGGCATGAGGCAAGCCCACCAAGAAAAATTACCAATTGAGCTAGGATGTTATATTGCTTGTGAGTTAGTTTGAAAATATAGTGCTTTGATCGAAAACATTGGAAAACCAACATTCAACATGAGCATCAAATCTCAAACCCTTTAGAAGAAGCAAATATCTTTGAAAAAATTCACATGTTATTGCTTTCCCTTGGGATTAGTATCCTTAGAGGCTTCTAAACATTTGGATTTCTTCTCAATTTTCTCCTACTAAGGTCAACATTAGGAAACCTTTGCCTTGATTTCCTCAATTTCTGCATAATGCATTTTGTGGGATGAAAGAAAATTAGGACATTGGACAATTAGTTGAAAACCTAATCAAGAAGTGTTTGTGATAAAAAGAATCCATTAAGCAAATATTGAATCAATTGGACCCCACAAATGTGCTTGGCATGTTTTGGTCATATGGTTTTCATGCAAAACATTGGTCTTTTGATTTTAAATTACTCTTAGAGAAAGGCATGTTCTTCACTATCTTGGTCTTGTAAACAAGTCCTTCCTAGGTTCATTTAGGATCACAATAAAACACTTCATCCATCCAAACATTTATCATCTTCATCCCACAAACAACTTTAGAGATTTGGAAACATCATTCTAGACTTGGGTAAATCATCAAAATCTAAACTGCCTTGTTTAGTTAGGTGTATGGGAATGCATCCTTTCTCATCATACATTTAATTGAATTAGAAATACTTTTGAACAAGTTCATCCTAAAATCACATCCAACATCTTAGGGTTTACAAGTTCATTATCCAATCAAACCAATCAAAATAAAATCCTAAGCCTAGCATTGATCCAAAGTTCCTAAACGTTCAACACTCATATCATTCACCCCTTTCATCATTCATCTCATCATTTGTCCTAAACACCTTAGAGGTCGACAAGTTCAAAACACAAGAGGAACATGGAATATAAACTTGATCCATACATCATGAGTAATCCAAGTCAACTAAGCTATCAAAGCCTTACAACGCCAATTGATTATCAATAATCACATCTATACAAACCGTACATGGGATAATTACCTTCAAAAAATGTCAATAGTACAAAAAATGTGAGTATGCCAAATCAAAGTTTGGGACACCTTTCCCAATGGTAGATTTAAATCTAAGTCCAAACCTACAAATCCACCAACCGAACAATCAATGCATGAGCCTTCAAACGAACAATGTCATCCCACCAAATCCCTACATGCCAAATGAGAATGTACCAACTACAAGTTTTCCAAACATGAATCCAGAAAAATTTGGCATAAATATGTTTGCAAATCATACAAATATTGTTCAAAATCCAAACAAGATGTTAACAACTCCAAGTCAAGGTAACACCATGCAAAATCAAAGTTACCTAAATCAAGGCAATGTGATTCCCAACCTCAACAATGTTCAATTTCAACCTATCATGCCAAATTTGAACATCATCCTAAATCATAACATTGTCCAAAATCAATTTATCCATGACCCCACTCAAAAAAAACAAGTATGCATCCCAAATTTGCTTGAGAAAAAACCACATCAACTATATCAAGGGAGTCAAGATCAAAATCAAGATCAAATTTGGCGAGATCAAATTGCTACACTTACCAAAATAGTTGAGTCATTGTGCCAAGAGACATCTCCACCACCATTACCCATATCAACATCATTCCTTGGTTTAGGACTTCCCCCTTTACCTAGCCCCAATCACTCCATCCAAATCAATCCACCTAACACCAATCAAGCCATCACATCAAATCCTTTAAATAAACCATCAACATCACACCAATAGATGGTATCTAATCAAATGACAACATCAATCTTGACAAATCAAAATATGGTCTCACAAGGATCTATCACCTCGGTCATTCCGACCATTCCCATCACCTCGATCACTCCAACCACCCCTATCACACCCATCATATCTCAACCCCTCACTATCATGATTGCTCCAAATGTATCTTAATCACTTGTCACTACATCCAACACAATTCTGAATCCACCACCACTACCACCAAAACCAAATGCAGCAAGACAATATAACATTGTGCTAAAAGCTCACCAGGCCTACCAAAATTCCATCCAACAATATCTAGCCACACAACAAGCAAGACAAGCTCAACAAGTGTAACAAGCCTCTCAAGCTTCCCAAGCCTCTCAAGCTACCCAACAAACACAAGCACAAACATGAAAAATGATAACTATTGGGGACAATGACCAAGATCTATCCATCAATGAACACCTTGAAGATGTTTCCACCTCATCGAATGATCAAATTAACATACATAAAGAATCACTTTTCAGTCATGATCAAAATCCACCAACAATACTCAACAATGATCCAATTCAAGAAATGTTAACATCACTTGACCCTATGGTTGAAGACATTCACAATCTCTTTGCCACAATTGTTGAAAACAATGTTCAAAATCTCTCAATTAAGGAGCACATTGAGGATGTTTCTACTCCATCCGATGATCAACTCACCATACATCAAGAGCCACTTTTTTAGCGATTTATTTCAAGGAGTGTTAGGATTATTCGATCCCATCGACATAATGCACAATCCATTGACCAGTGATCATATTGAAAATGTCTCTACATGGCCTTATGAGTTAGAGGACATATCTCAAGAATTTATTCCAAAGCATGATCAAAATATTTCACCAAGGTCTAGCAATGGTCCTTTCCAAGACATGTTGACCCCCTTTGACCTCATGATTACAGATATTGAAAGAACCTTGAAATCGACACTTCAGGATATTGAACCACTTACCATGTTCAATGATGATGTATCCAAGAACCCTTTGTAAACAATCTATCCTTTGAAACTGACCCATGTTAAGAACTTGATCCAAAGCATGTTGAAAGCAACTCCAAAAACATTCAAAATCAAGAATTTGTATCTCCAAGATACTACAATGATCTAATGTACACTCTCCTATCTATGCAAGATGCACTTACTCCATCTACCCATGAGATGCTTTCTGCGGATGGACACTTAGATGATCTTCATTCAGAACAGGATTCCTTTACTCCTGATATTATTACACAAAAAGAGTAGGTTATTGATTCCTATAGCCAAACAGAGTTGTCAACATCAGGATCAGATATATCCAAAATCCAGGCCAAAGACTTCATGTATGAAGATATCCAACATTACCCACTTAAGGAAGCAGGTCGGACATAACAAGATATTTCAGAGTTAGTAGAGCATCCAATCAAAATAACATCATCTACAATGGTCGTTTATCAGAGAATGCATTCTAAACAAGAGCTCTTAGAACGGGCAGAGTCAAAGCATGAAGGTACTACTAGCACCATACTGGGGGAAACTTCGTCTCAAGCAAACATCAACATAGGGGGCACAAGGAATCCTTATGATGAAATCGATGCCAATATTACAACCAATCACGTCATAAATCTTCATCCATCCATCACCCCATCCATGAATTGGGACCAATGTCAAAAGAAAGAATTGAATCAAAGTACGAAGAATGTTATCAAAGAAAAAGCTGGAAAACATAATGGACAAATCAAATACAAATGGATACCAAAAAATACAAAGAAAGATCATCCCTATCAAACTCCATCAGTCAAAGAAACTATGGGGAAAAATAAAAAAGGGAAAAGTATCCATCAAAGATGTCCACAAAAGAAAAAGCAAGCTTTTCAAGTGACGTACAAAGTGTATCAAGCAATTGGTCCTAATTCAATGCACACTTCCATATCCACCCATCATTGTTCATCTTCCCAAGTTTGGAGAGTCAAAGGTTCCAAACTATTAACTGATCCATCTCTTATCCCTAAACACACTCCATCCACGCCTCCATGCATGATATCCAATTCTCACATTGACCATGTATTGGCAACGACCCTTCATCATAAGGATTCTGAAGGCACTCTATCGCAATGTATGCACATAGACAAAGTTAACCCTGGTATCAATAAAGCAGATCAAGAATCCAAAAAGTTGCATTCAATTGCACGTATCTTAGTAAAGCAACTTCTTTAGGAAAGATACCGATGGCACATTATGACAGAAGCATTTACATCGACACCACAAGGTGATTCAACATGAGCTTAAAATCTTTCAAAAAAACCAAAAAAATCAAAAAATATAAAAATCCAAAAAAATAGAAAAAGGATTGAAAACAATAAAGAAAAAAACCATCCTCTAGTGAAAACTACTTCGGTGGCGCTTTGGGCAGGTACCATGATGAAAACATGGAAAACATGCATCATGTGTAGAATCAAGCATCTACGTGCACTAGTTCAGATGGAAGCATCTCATCCCATCCGTAATAAATCGAGCATTCCATCCATCTTATCCATAATAAATCCATTCATCCATAAAACATTGATCCAATCCATTTTCATCCATCTGTATCCATCATCCAAGTTATCTTGATCTTGATGAAAGTTTGGGGCACACTTTACACTTGCTTATGGTAAACACCTTGACATGGGCCATTTTCATTAATCCTATCCTATCCAACGTTATTTGAGCCATGAAGCATTATCTAATTGAGCATACTCTATCTTATCACAAGATAATCCTTGGCATCCTTTGCATACTTAACATATCCATCAATCCATACAATTATCTGAGCATCCATCCATGACATTCCATACATTGCTAGACACTGGGGTTAGATATATACATCTTGCTTTGAGAATAAATTTGGATCTATATCCTCCAAGTTATGTGGTGATCTGAACATTGGAAAATGTGAAATCAAATTGGTCCACCACTTGTGAGCAAAAAAACAAAATCACTAGCCCATGGCATATTTTGATGAGCAAATGTTCCTTATCAAGCTTCATCTTTCATTGAACATCAATCCAAAAAATCACTATCAGTTGCATCTAGCACACCCTTCAAATGTCGCATCAAATCATTCGAACAACTTTTGTTCCAAATCAAGCTTCATCAATCCTGATCAATCAAGTCCAATCAATCCATAATCTTGGGATATCCTTCCTGATCCTTGTGTTGCTTAACACTATCCTTGCATTGTTGTGCATCCTCAACAATGTTATCATCATCAATCCTGATCAATCAATCCTTGCATTGTTGTGCATCCTCAACAATGTTTTCGTCATTAATCTAGATCAATCAATCCTTGCATTGTTGTGCATCCTCAACAATGTTATCATCATGATCAATCCATCAATTCGATTAGTCAACCTTAGCTTGGTTTTCAACAAAATCCCAAATAGAGAATTGATATCGTCACACATGTCCATATCCAAATCGTCAAAATCGTGTGAAAAATCCAAAAACATCCAAAACATCAAAAAATCCAAAAACACTCAAAAAGTCAGAAAATGCTAAAAATATTAGAATCCGAACTACATCGTCTCTAAGCTTAAACATAGGCAAGGCTAATCTCTAATCAGCCCCCGAGACATTAAAATCCAAAAACATTCCAAAACATCAAAATCCAAAAACATTCAAAAGGCACAAAACCCCAAAACATTCAAAAAATCAAAAATCAAAACATTTGTAAAATCTTGAAAATACCAAACACAGCCTCAAAACATTCCAAAAAATGTCAAAAACATCCAAATATTTGAAAAAATCAATCCATCCCATTTCGCTTTCACCCACAATAATCAATCATCCATAATAAACTGATCACCACCTTCATCCTTTGGCAAAACAAATAGAAACAATCACAACAAATCAGTAAAAGAAAAATTCAAATGCAAAATCAAAAGCAAACAACAAACTATTAAACACAAAATCAAACTCTTGATCATTTTCAAGCATGTGAGTCAACCTTATATCAATAGCCTATCAATCAATTTATCAACCCATCATCATCCTATACAATGTATGTCCTAGGATATATCATTCTGACAATGGGCATCATTTTGGATATCACCTTGGATTCTTATCCTATCAAAACAAATCCCTTTGGCTGAAGGTATGAAGAACATTGACTTGTTTGCGTACTTGATCTTTTCTTTTGATTTATCTTATTGCGCTCATTCCAAGGACCTCTCGATGATATTCGAACGAAGGATTTAGAGAGATAGGAATGGGGCAACGATCATTATCCTTTTGTCTGCTGTGCTTGTTGGACGTTCTTGTAAAATAACTTGGTGAATACTTGCTTTGTTAGGTATGTCCTAGCAAGGTTTATGTATGTCAAGTGTGAACAAGAATACTCCGATCTATTTGTTGAGTCAAAGTCCATCGCACTAGGTACAACGCCATCCTAGTTCTTTATACCTTGATGCATCGTATCTACATGTGTTATCAAACATAAGGTAAGTAGCCCTTTTAAAATCCCAATCCTTGATAAGCAAATCATCCAATCATCATCATCCATTTCTCATCATCATCTCTCATAGAGTTGGATTGTTGGATCCTCTTGTCATAATCTCATTTCTTATTTCTGCGCTAACATAGCATCACCAATGCATCCATCATGCATCCATCCTGCATCCACAAACCATCATCATTTTTGCACATCATCTCACATACATTTTCATCATTATAATATAGATCTGTTAGTCTAAGCATCTTCATAAGTCATCCATTTCATAATCATAGCATATCACATCATCCATCTCATCCATCATCACATCATATCATCATTTAAGTTGTTTAAGATAATATAGATTTGTTATTCTAAGCATCTTAAAACTATCTCATTTGCATCATCATCCATAACCATCCATTTTGAACCTCTTTATCGTGAGATCGACCCTCAAATCGAATCTTTTCACTCGATCTCTCAAGGGGGCAATGTACTAGTGTACTTTCTGCTGGGCATCCGAAAAAAATCAGATTTTTTTTGAATTTTGATTGCGACAAGTTTATTCTTTGAACCAATGCAACAAGTACATTGCTTCAAAGAGGGGAAAAATGTAGACACACAAAATTGGCATAATGCATTCGATTAGGTCATATTCATCCATTCAGCAAATAAATCAAGTTTATTTATCAATCTCCTAAAGTCATCAGCTTATATTAAATAAATCAACTTGATCCTAACATCACCCTCCTTTTAATTAAATAAATCAAGCCTTTAATTTAATTAAATCTGAAATCACCTTCCATCCCTTTTTGATTTAAATAAATCAAAATATTCAAGTCAAATGGGTCAAAGCATCTAATCATCATTAAGTTAATCTAACCCTGATTAACCTAATCTAACCACCCATCACATCCTCTAGCTTTTCCCACTTGCACCAATAAATCATTTTAATTCATTTATAAAATCATCATTTTCCATCAACATGGCATCTTTGAGGAATATTCCCTCAAATTTGAATTCAAAAGCAAGTGGACATGTACATCCAACAAAGCATTTATGAGCTCTTACATGGCTTTTACATGTCTCTTGCACAAGTCAAACTCAACATTTATTTCACAAATTCAAATTTGAAATCTCCCTCTCTTTGGCACATTAACCAAAACTTGCACATTCCTCAACCTCTCACATGATGACAAGTGGCTTCATATCATTGGTCAAATATTTGTCCCACATTCATCCATTTGGCTATTTCTCTCATCAAAGCATTTTATAAATAGAGAGCTTCATTCATCAACAAATCCTCCACAAATGATCCACAAATCCTATGCAAAGTCACTCTCTCCATTTGAGAACTAATTTTTCCCATCTTACTCCATCTTCAAAGCATTTTATCATTTAGCTTATCTTAGCAAGGATTGGAAAAGGGCTTCTTTCCATAGAAGCACCAATCCAATATGAAATAGGATTTATTTCATGTTTTATATGCTTTACTTTATCTTGTAATTTGTTTTCATTTTGAAACATGATTTATTATTTCATAGGAACCTTAGATTTGTTTATTTTGAATAGAAGGCAGATTTAAGATCCACATTTTGATTTATTCTTTCAACTTGAGAATTTTTAAATAGAGGCTTCATCCTTCAAACAATTCTCCACAACTCCACAATCTTAGCAACTTGATCTACAAAGCTTATGCAAAGTCACTCTCTTCAAGTGAGAGCTGATTTTGTCCCTCTTCAAGGCATTGCATCCTCATCATTGACATCATCAAGGGTTGTGAAAGGGTCACTTCTCACAAGTGACACCAATCCACTATGGAATAGATTACTCACTATGCTCCTTAGGATTTCAACTAGTTTGTTTTGTTATGTTTGTAGAGCATAAGTGATTATTTCATAAAGAATACCTTTTGGTTTGCTTTCTTTTAACTAACTTCATGATGATATACATGGAATAGAAATAAAATTTGTAGATTGTTGGTGTTACACCTAGGTACCCAACTGGTAGAGTTATATATAATAAAATTTATGGTAGGTTATGATAGTTATAAGAGAAGATACTAATAATAGCCTAGAACATTATAACCAACTTGGGTGTTATAATTTGTGTCATTCCGAGAATCACTTTTGAGTTTGTTTATTTCGTACAAATTGGGAGATGTGATATTTATATTTAGAATCCACATAAAGCCTCATGTTACTAATTTTTTTTCTATTTGTAGCAAGATGAGGAACTTTTGAGTGACATGATAATTCCCCCTTATTTGAATATTATAGTCTCTTTCTACAATTTATGACATGTCATTAGATCAATAGGCCTTTGGATTTTCTAGAAGGGATTTCTCCTAGGACATTGAGGTATGTTTTTCTAGAGAAAGTATTCTTTATGTTTTTTGAACTCATCTTATGATAACATAAAACACCTTTTGAATCTTCTTAATAATGCAATCAACATCTAGTTTTTGATGGCCATAATTTATTCCAATATAGATCATATTTCGTACAAATAGTATACCAAGATTCATACCTTCCACTTCATCCTAATTAACTGGTTTATTCCTCATATTGTAGAAATCTACACCATCAAATATTCTTTCTTAGACTATAAAACTTGTAAGAAATATATTAGTTTTTTAAAATTACCTCAAATATTATTCAGTTTTCATCTTACACATCAATCATAGGTTTCCAATCTATCATCTAATTATCAAGCTAATCCATATGTAATTTAAAAACCTATGGATTTGTTTATTATCATAAAAAAACATACTTACTATAGATATTATCTAGTATAGTAGGCCTAGTGAGAAGCTATATAGTATAGATACAATAAGGAGATATACATTAAAATTTAGATGTTATAATGGATAAAATAGATCACTCTATTTTTATATCTATCTATTAAAAAATCACAAATGCCACAAAAAATTACATAATGTTCCAAACTACACTATGATACATATTTAGTATTATTATTTTATTAAAATTGATTCTTAATTTTGATAAAATCAACTCTAAATCTCTATAGATCTTCAAACACCAGACTCAATGTTTATGAGAAATAGTTTTCCCAACATGAGAGGTTCTTTCTTTGTAATTTTTTAGTTCATGGGAATTTCAACAAGAGATATAATTTGAAATATTCACCATGATAATATGTTAGTGTGAAATATTCCTAGAATGTTCCTATTTTGCATGGATCACTCTCATTTGGAGATAAGATTTCTAGAAGATAATCTTGATAGTAGATAATCATACTAGAAGATAAGCTTCCTTAGGTGTTCTTGTTTGCATGGAGATTGCATTTAATTATTCTAGATCTCGATTACTCTCCTTTTACACACACACACACACACACACGCACGCACACACACACACACACCATTGCACGATTAATTCATTTGACTATTTCCTTGACTATTTCCTTTATATATTCATCTCTATATTACATACTTTATGTTCTCTAAATTTTGAAGGAGCATTTGACTATTCATATTTCATAGCTTGATCATATACCATAAATTTTATAGAAGTTATTTCTCACATGGTATCAGAGTGAGGTTGTAGCTCAAATTTTTGTTCTAGTAAAATTGTATAATTTTATATGAAAAGATAAATTTTATTTACATAATAGAAAGATTTTTTTGTTTTTTTGTATTGTTTGTGTAAACATTTTTTTAGTGGAGAGAAAAGGTGATTGAAAGACTATTCAAAGGGTTTTGTCTACAATCTATCATAATAATTATGTGTGTTATATATCAGAGATTGATTTGGATGATTAAAGGGAAATCTACCTTAATGAATTTGTGATTTCAAATTCCATACTCTTGATCTATTGTGTGCAAGCCATGAGATTTTTTTTAGAAGTACTTTCAATATTTCATAAGGTACATGGGTTTCTTTTGATCTTTATATTTTGCATGATAAACCACGTGATGCAATATTGATATGAATTCATTTTTTACATGTGATTTTTAAATGATATTTTTGCATGTGATCTTTTTATTTTATTTTTGCATGTGATTTTTTAGGTAGGTTTCCCCTTTCCAATGTAAAGGTACAAATTGTAAAGTTTGATTAAATAGACAAGTAAGAAAAATATAATTGTAATAAATTTTTATACACTACTCTAAATTGAGAGTTATTTTTTTTAATGTGCTTCTTTTTAAGCTTTTTCTATTGGAAATATTTCTAAACTATTAATATAAAGTGTAATTTTTATTCCAATTGGATAAGCATCTATTCTAAAATATAAAGTGCCACAATATAGAGGTCAACATTTTTTATCCTCAAAAAGTAACTTAAAGTCCAAATATAATTTATAAAACAATAAAAATAAGTTGAAATTATATAGTCCAAATCCCATAATAACTGTTGAAATATTTATGAATCTTTAGTCAGCATATCCTTCCCCTTCCCTTGAACGTAAACTTGCAGCTTGTTGACTTGCCTGTATTTACTATGGTAGGTGATTTTGAATTTCAAATCTAAGTGCTCATTTCATGACCAAGAAAAAAATAAATAAATAGAAGAATGTAACCATAGGTTTTTAGTAGTTTAGTTTTTGCATTGAGAAGGTGAACCTACAATAGTAGAAGAAATGTTTAGTTGAGAACAAAGAGACAAAAACAATGCACATAAAGGAATGTTTGGTGAAAATAGGGGAGAAACAACAACAACTACAAAACAACAACAAGCTTTAGTTTAGGTGAATATACATCACCAAGTATTGGATAGTAGTCCAAACTATATGTGGCATATTTTGTTAATGTGAAACAAAGTATGTACTCTATATTTTTGTAATTTTGAAAGCATAAAGAGAACATATAAATCTGGGTGATCCCACAATACTATTTTACAATTTTTGGCCAAACTGGACATTAAACTGAACTTTTTAAACTAAATCTTCACTTTCGAGCACCTATAGTGGCTAAACCGTGAGGAATTTGAAGATGATGCAAACTAGTGATTTGTGACATATTTTTTGTAGATTCTAAATATATTTTTTTCAAAATTTTTGGAATCATATTGCACTTATCTTTCCATCTCCTTCAAAAACTATTTTTTAACAGTAAACACCATTTTTAAAGAGTGACATTACTGGCTAACACATAAGTTTTTTCTATGAAGGATAAAATTCTATTTTTTTGAATTTAGATTCGTAACTACGATATCTAGTGCATGGAATTGATTTCATAACATTTAATTGAATATTTTTTTCTTAATTAAGTCTCAAAGTCAAACCAGTTATAATTTAGACATGATTTAGTAGCTAAAACATAACTTTTTTTGTATGTATCAAAATTCAATTTTTTTTGTTGTTGTATCGAGTGCATAATATTTTTCAGACTTTTTTTTGATAATGTACTATTTTTCCACATGTGAAACACAAAGAACTTAATTTTTGGTGAAAAACCTACATTCAAAAGAAATAAAAAATAAATATAATAATCAAATTAAATTTATTTAAAATTATACTTTTTGGGAAGCTTTTAATAAGGAATAAATCAAAAGTGGTTTTTTATTAGCATTTTGATAGGTGTAAAGGAGACTTCGTTATAGGAATGGTTTAAAACTAGTGGGGTTCTATCCAAGGGGGTTTGATCTAAGGTGGTTTAATAAAACCATTTTCAATTGGAATCCTTTAAATGGAACTTTTCAAGGCTTAAATCATTATATTTTCTAAAAATATGCGATTTCAACAAAAATCAGGATCTCCCCAAAAGTGTAAACCATTATTGTGAGATCAGCCATCTATGTTTTTGTGTCATAAATTCTATTGTCTTTGTACATTTTTTTTTCTATTCTATCCATTATCTAGTAACATCACTATTTTTGTATTACTACACCCCTTCCTACCAACAAGTGGTATCAGAGGACTATTTTTCTGGGCGGTGCTCAATTTTTCTTTAGATCATAATTCAATCTTGATTTATAAACCTTGGCTATTTGGGTATTGCCCCCCTCACATGACAAACTTAAGTAGATTATCTTCCTCAATAGATAGTGAGAAAATTTTTGATCAAAAGGGTTAGAGACATATCAGTAATGGATGCATCAAAATTGGTAGTTTGTACTACCTAAAAGCTAGTAGAGGTTTGTCAAAAACTAGAAGAAGAAAAATTGATGTTATGGAATTAATGATACACTTGAGAGTGTAATACAACAAAATGAAGGAAAAAAATTAGTCTCTCGTGCAAAAGGCTTCCTTCATGTACCTATGTTTTAGTTATTCAATCTAATCATAGAAGGGAAAGAGGATACAGAGAAAAGAGTAAAAAGATAGAAATTTCATTGCAAAAGGCTTAGAAGGACAAAGATGATACTATTGACCTCCATGTTGTGGTTGTGTTGCTGATATGTGGTTTTCATTGATGTCAACACTATTAGCATTAGTGCATTTTAAGATGTATATGTCGAGGATATTGAGAAAATTGTAACAAATGAGTTGCAAGTTGTCAAGTGGTGAAGTGATGTTTTATCTGTCGATGAGTTCCATACATTTTTGATTAGAGGTTGTGGAATAAAGGGTTTCTTTTTGAGTATATCTAGTTTATCCACATTGATTTTTAGAGATCTGTGTGAAGATTTGATCGAGTTATGAAGTTCTACATTCTGACAGTTTTTCTGTTGCTTTAGTTGGTGTTTCTGATTGAAGATTATGTGATTTCAATTAGTTTAGTTGCTGTGGATGCTTATCTAGTGATTCACGATGTTTGTGGATGTTTCTAAATCATTCTCTATCTATGTTGCATGTCTTCATTGATCATTGTGCCCACAATCCGATATTTTCTCTTGCATGTTCATGTTTTTTCATTTTTGGCAGACAGGGTGTTGAAGCGTGTTGTGGATCTTCGAGGAGAAATTAATTGAAATATTTTTGTGTTGGAGATGTTGATTTGGGTCCTCACTATGTTGTGGTTGACCTTGGTTGATTCAAATTAAAAATTATCTATTGTTTTGCGCTGACAATTTGTATTCATTTTATTATTTCTTTGTGGCCAACTTGTAACGAATGTAATTTGATGTTGTGGATATATAAGAGTGATTGTTTATTCAAATTGAAGTGTGCAAGGGTGTGCTTATATGTGTGTGTGAAAATATTGTTCAAATCATTAGAAGGTAGAGCAGAGTGTGAAGAAAAGTGAAGAAGAGTGAAGAAATGTTCATGTGCTTAACCAAAACTGTAATCAGGAATTACCATATGCTATTTTCTCAGTTCAAAATTTGGATGGTTGTAATTCAAATCTTTCTGTAAGACAGTGTTTCTTCCTTTGTAATTGAGCAGTGAGCTCTAGGAAGTGTGCCTTAATGCATGTGCATTCCCCATTTATTCTTCTTATACTTTTAACAGGGTATAATCTTGTGGATTGACCTCCATCGTCATTTTTCCCCTAACAGGGTTTCCACGTAAAACTATTGGTGTTATGTATGTTTCTGATGTGTTGTTGATTCATGCTTTCATTGATATTGATCAGATCTGAGAATAAAGATTAATAAGTTTGAAATTTAGTGACAACTGATTCACCCCCCCTCTCAGTTGTCTGCCCTTGTGTTGCCAACAATTGGTATCAGAGTAGGTTCCTTGGAAGAAGTTTAACAACTTTAGGTGATTTGGGATGGTGACATACAAGAAGGATAGTCTGAGATTTGATGGAACAAATTATTCTTTGTGGAAGAATCGAATGGAGTGCCATCTAAGATGCATTGGTGAACCCTAATGGAGCATTACAAGTAATGTGTATGTTATACCACCAAATGGTCCTACTACTTATACTAAGATCAAGGATACTGAGTATAATATCCAAGCTAAGGAAGCATTTTTGAGTGATTTAACTGATATTGAGATGAAAAATGTTATGGATATGAAGACTACTTATGAGATATGGAAAAAGTTGGAAACTCTGTATGAAGGAGATGCTAATGTGAAGATTGCTAAGTTTCAGAGTTTGAAAGGGAAATATGAAATGCTGAGAATGGGTGATGATGGAAATGTTACTACTTTCATGCAAAGATTAAATGCACTTCTGTGTGGTATCAGATGTGTTGGTGGAAATTTGGACGAATCAAAGATTGTTACTAAAGTGCTAAGATCCTTGCTTGCTACTTATAAAGTCAAAGCTAGTGCTATTGAAGAAATCTAGACTGTAAAAAATGTAACCAGAGATATGTTGGTTGGTAAGATGACTTCTTTTGAGTTGAGCAAATTTGGTGATGCCCTTCCTAAAGTTGAATCTACATTTAAGGCTACTACTTCTAAAAGAGATAGACAGAGATACGATTTGGGCGAGAGTTCATCTAGAAAGAAATTCAAGTATGAGGATGAAATCAAACAGATTGAAGAAGAAGAAAGAAAGCTAGAAGAGTTGGAAGCACTTATTGTCAAAAGAGTACCGAGAGGAAAAGGTAAGTATGAAGTAAAATTTCCTCTTAAATGTTTTTCTTGCAATAAGATAGGCCATTTTGCATCAAGGTGTCCAGAAAGAGATTCTAAACCAAGAAATAACAAGCATAAATTTCAAAAGAAGTGTTACTATAGTGTTGATGGAGGTGTGACAAATGATGAATCTGATAAAGGTAAAGATGAATGGGTATTTATTGCTATCAAGGAAAATAATCCTGTATCTATTGAATTTGATAGTTTTACAAATGTGGAGAAAGCCCTAGCTACTCGAGTTGAAGAGAAAGATGAATGAGTGATTGATAGTGGATGTCCACATCATATGACAGTAGAGAAAAATAAGTATGATGGTGGTGTTGTGAGATTTGGTGACAACACAACTGGTGTGATCCATGGAAGAGGATGCATTTCTCTTGATGGTAAGAATAATACTGATGATGTCCTATATGTTGAAGGCTTGAAGCATAATATTTTAAGTTTCAGACATATGGTTGATAAGGGTTACAATCTTCAGTTCAAGGATGGAAAGTGTAGAATATTGGGATGTTCTAAAAATGTGATTGCATTAGGTACAAAAACAAGAGGTAATATCTTTCATTTGAATGATGCTAGTAAAAGTTATTTGATTGCTCAAGTTGATGAAAGTTGGTTGTGGCATAGGAGAATGTTTCATGTTAACTTTGATAACATTGTCAAGATAAGTTCTACTAAGGCTGTGAGAGATCTACCTAAGTTGGTAAAACCTACTAATGTCATTTGCAAGGAATTTCAGTTGGGAAAGAAAACTAAAATTTCATTTCAGAGCAAACAACATTGTTCAAATGAATTGTTGGAGCTTGTGCATACTGATTTGTGTAGTCCCTATAGAATCAAAATTTTACAAAGTTTCAGGTATTTCATGTTTTTGAAAGAGGAAAAAATGGCTTTTACAGGGACCCAAAACCACAAATTTTGCAAACAAAAGAAAAGATCATTGAAGAGCCCATTAATAGAGAGGTTGTATAGAAAACAACAAAATGACAAAGCCACAACCACCAAAAAAGCCAGCAAGGGCCACAAAAAAGACCCAAAAAGACTAGACAAAATGCTAGCAACGACTAAACTTGGGACTAACGTTTCCACAGTCTCAGCTACCATGTCATTCATTTCTTAAACTCCCCTCTTTAAGATCTAGACCATCTGGGTAGTAGGAGGTATTTCATGTTGCTTATTGATGATTATTCAAGAATGATGTGGGCTACTTTCTTAAGGGAGAAATCTAAAGTGTTGGAAAAGTTCAAGATCTTTAAGGCTATGGTTGAGACAGAGATTGGTTTGAAGATTAAATGTCTGAGATTAGATAGAGGTGGTGAATTCACTTCTGGTGAGTTTAATTCTTTTTGTGAAGAACATGGAATAAAGAGACAAATATTTGCACCGCGGACCCCTCAACAAAATGGAGTTGTGGAAAGGAAGAACAAAATAGTTCAAGATGCTGCTAGAACCATGATGCTGGAAAGAAATGTCCCTCATATCTATTGGAGAGAAGCTGTGAGTATTGCTATGTATATCCTCAATCGGGTACAAATCAAAGGTAATACTAGTAAGATCCCTTTTGAGCTATGGACTGGTCATAAGCCTACTATTAGATATTTCAAAATATTTGGGAGTAGATGCTATATCAAAAGAGATGAAGATATAGGAAAGTTTGATGCTAGGAGTGATGAAGGAATATTTTTGGGTTATTATACTAAAAGCAAGGCCTACTAGTGTTACAATAAGAGATTGAAGAAAATGGTTGAAAGTGAAAATGTTAACATTGATGAAGACATTGCTAGACCATCCAAAACTTGTGGATATGATTTTGATGATCAAAATGATAGTACAAACAAAGGTCAAAATTCAAATCAAGTGCAAATCATTCTGGTGGATCAGGAAAATAAAGAAAAAGAAGAAACTAGTGAAGTGAAGTTGCAGAAGAGAGAACACAAGAGCCTGAAGTTCAAGAACATTCTAAGAAGATTCTGAGGTATGTAAGATTGAATCATTTAGAAGATAAAATTATTGGTGATAAGAGTAAAGGTGTCCATAGTAGGAGAAAAATTGCAGAAGATTATTGCTTGATTTCAAAGACTGAGCCTACTAGTGTGAATGAAGCATGCAAAGATGAACATTGGGTTGAATTAATGAAAGAAGAGCTACAACAAATTGAGAAAAAATGATACATGGATTCTTGTTCCTAGACCTAAGGATAAAAATGTAATTGGAACTAAATGGGTCTTTAGAAATAAATTGAATGTGCAAGGTGAAGTGGTTAGAAACAAAGCAAGACTGGTATGCAAAGGATATTCATAGGTGGAAGGAATTGATTTTGAAGATACTTTTTCCCCAGTTGCTTGAATTGAAGCCGTGAGACTGTTTCTTATGCTGCATACAAAGATTACAAGGTTTATCAGATGGATGCCAAGTCTACTTTTCTAAATGGCGAATTGGAAGAAGAGGTGTATATTGAGCAACCTAATGGATTTTAGTTGACTGATAAGGGAGATATGGTTTGCTGATTGAAGAAAGCACTGTATGGACTTAAGCAAGCCCCTAGAGCTTAGTATGCCAAATTGGACAAATATTTGTTGAAGCTTGGATTTAACAAAGGTACTGCTGATAGTAATTTGTATTTCAAGAATGATGTTAAAGATTTCATTGTGGAAGTTTTTGTTGATGATATCATTTTTGGAGGAGATGATGGTTTGTGCATGAAGTTTGCTAATGAGATGAAGAGTGAGTTTGAGATGTCAATGATTGGTGAGATGAAATTATTTTTGGGATTGCAAATTACTTATTTAGATAAAGGGATTTTTATATCTCAGTCCAAGTATGTGAAGGAATTCTAAAGAAGTTGGGTACGAAAGATTCAAAGCCAGTTGGTACACCCATGGTGTCTAGATGCAAGTTGACAACAGATGATGATTCTCCAAAGGAAAATCAAACTAGATACAAATCAATGATTGGTGGATTGCCTTATTTGACTCAAACTAGACCTGATATCATGAATGTTGTATTTATTGTTGCTAGATTTCAAGTCAATCCTAAGGAATCTCATGTGATTGATATGAAGAGAATTTTAAATACTTGAAGGGAATAATTGAATTTGGTCTATGGTATGGTAAAGATGACAATCTTACCTTGAGTGCCTTTACTGATACTGATTGGGTAGGAGATGTGGATGAAAAAAAAGTACTAGTGGTGGATCATTTTTCTTGGGTAAGAAGCTAATCTCATGGTTAAGTAAAAAGCAGAATGCCATTTCTTTATCTACTGCAGAGGCTGAATACATTGCTGCTGCTAACAATTGTACTCAAGTATTATGGATGAAGTAGATGCTGAAAGATATCAGAGTTGTGTATAATGAGCCTATTGCTATATTCTATGATAATTCAAGTTCCATTAACATTTCTAAGAATCCAGTGCTGCATTCAAAAACCAAGCATATATCTATCAAGTTTCACTTTTTGAGAGAAAAGGTAAGTGAAAAGGAAGTCAAATTAGAGTATGTGCCTACTAAGGAGCAGATTGTAGATATCTTTACAAAGCCATTGCCTAAGGATACTTTTGAGTATCTTAGAGGGAAGTTAGGGGTGATTAACCCTCCTAATCTAAACTAAGGATGCATTGCATTACATCAGTCTGTGCATTTCATAATCATATCTTGTTTTAGATTGATGTTGTGGTGGCTGCTACTCAGGGGGAGTAGTTAGATGGCTCAAAAATTTAGATATGTAGTTCAAAGCTTAGATATATTTGTCATTAATGTCAAAGGGGGAGAATAGTAATGTGAAAAACTGGTGGCTATCTGAGGAGAAGAGCCATGTGGGGAGAAGATCATGAGTTAGAACCTAAGCAAGAGTTAGTTGATGGTGTTTTTCACATCATGTGTTGCCATCAATGCCAAAGGGGGAGATTGTTGGATGTTGTGGTTGTGTTGATGATATGTGGTTGTGATTGATGTCAACACTATTAGTATTAGTGCATTTGAAGTTGTATATGTCGAGGATATTGAGAAAATTGTAACAAATTAGTTGCAGGTTATCATTTGGTGAAGTGATGTTTTATTTGTTGGTGAGTTTTGTATGTTGTTAATCAAAGGTTTTGGACTAAAGGTTTCTTGTATAGTATATCTAGTTTATCCACATTGAGTTTTAGAGATCCATGTGAAGATTTGATCGAGTTATGAAGTTTTACATTCTGACAATTTTTTCTGTTGCTTTAGTTGGTGTTTCTAATTGAAGATTATGTGATTTCAATTAGTTCAGTTGTTGTGGATGCTTCTCTGGTGATTCATGATACTTGTGGATGTTTCTAGATCATGCTCTATCTGTGTTGTACATCCGCATTGATCGTTGTGCTTGCAATATGAGATTTTTCTCTTGCGTGTTCATATTTTTTCATGTTCTTGGCCGACAGGGTGTTGAAGCATGTTGTGGATCTTTGAGGAGAAATTAATTGAAGTATTTTTGTGTTGGAGATGTTGATTTGGTTCCTCACTATGTTGTGGCTGACCTTGGTTTCTTTGCATTGAAAATTATCTATTGTTTTGGGTTGATAGTTTGTATTCATTTTATTATTTCTTTGTGGTTGACTTGTAGCGAATGTAATTTCATGTTGCATATATATAAGAGTGATTGTTTATTCAAATTGAAGTGTGCAAGGGTGTGCTTCTATTTGTTTGTGTGAATATTGTTCAAATAATTCAAAGGCATAGCAAAGTGTGAAGAAAAGTGAAGAAGAGTGAAGAAGTGTTCATATGCTTAACCAGAACTATAATCAAGCATTAGTAGATGCTATTTTCTCAGTTCAAAAAATGGATGGTAGTAATCCGAATCTTTCTGTAAGACATTGCATCTTCCTTTGTAATTGAGCAGTGAGCTCTAGGTAGTGTGCTTGAATACATGTGAATTTCCCATTTATTCTTTTTATACTTTTAATAGGGTATAATCTTGTGGATTGACCTCCACTGTGGTTTTTCCCCTAACAGGGTTTCCACATAAAAATCTTGGTGTTATGTGTGTTTTTGATGTGTTGTGATTCATGCTTTCATTGATATTAATCAAATATGAGAATAAGGATTAATAATTTTAATAAGTTTGAAATTCGATGACAATTGATTAAACCCCCTCTCAGTTGTCTGCCCTTGTGTTGCCAACAAAAACAACATTGGAATTAACAAATTACAAATCAAAGCTAACAGAAGTGATCTAAGCGAATTTTGACGAGAGATTCCAAATAATCTCTTGATCAATGAGGACTTGTGGAAGTCTTTTGATTATATCGGTAAAACAATAATCACCCATGCCAAATCAAAGGAAGGGGTCATGAAAATAAGAGATAAAAAAATGTCTCTGATGCACCAAATAGATTTCTTGGATGAAAATAAAATGGATAAAATATACCAAATCACAAAATATACTAAGCTAGTAGAATTCCCCAAGATCACAGTAACACATGACATTAAATCTTATTGTTGATATTATTTCTTTTTCCAATCATGCGCGGACTAGTTTTAAGAGTACAAGAATTTCAAAAAATCCAAAGTTTTTGAACCTAGGGATGATGAAAAGGATAATTTCAAGGAATTAAGGATATGGAAAAGTGAGTTTATAGCCTTTCCATATATGAATTTTTAGAATCGAGCTAGTTCAGGACCACCAATTGAGTTCTTCAAAGTTTCATAAATCCCTTGAGGATATTTTGGCACTAGAATCACAACTTAATGCATATATCATAGAAAGAAGATATTGTTGGATGCTAGGTGATGCAACACCTTGGAAAATGTGTGCATGATGACCAGTATAGGTCTCCCAACTAATAAAGAATGGGATTATTGAATAAAGTGTATGGGGATGAGGTGACACCAATTCTTTAATTCATTTATTCTTGTAAGAATAAGTGTCCTTCAATGTCTTGTCAGTTCAAATTATATTCATATTGATTAAGTGGAACCAATTGGGTTTATGGAAATGGAGTGATGACATTCCAAAGGAATTTGGATATATTTTTGTGTTTGCTAGAAAGGGTCACATCAGGACAAGAGGTACTTGATCAAGGATGATAATAATACATCCAAGATAGAAAATAGTAGGGGCTTTTGTGAATGAATCATGCAACAATAGTCAATCAAGAGTTGTGATTGTTATGCGGATTTTTCCTTAAGAGAATAAAAAGTTATGGAATAACCCTTTTCAATTAAAAGCGAGCTAGAAAAATAAAGGATATTATGATTCTTTAGTTAAAAGAGATATTAATAAATAATATGTATAAACACTCTTTAATAGGGGGAAGAATAATTATTTATTTAAATAATTATTAAAGACAAAGTTTGTGAAAGGGTTTGATGGTTTGGAAACCACCCCTTAAGACTTACATAAATAATTTGAGTGAGACATGGAAAACATTCAAGCATGGGGAACATTCAAGGAGAGAAGAGAAAAAGGAAGAGAGGAACTCAAAGGGTACAAAGGATTGAAGGTTTGGGTCTTGATAATATTGAAAGATTTGGAGAATGGCACATAGTGGTGTGTCCAACTCAGGGTACAACGTAAACCTAAGAGTGACCTGGCCAGGGCCGTGTTTATGCCATGAAGGTAGTTTGGGTTCTATGTAAGAGCTAGTTTCCTCTAGGGGTGTTTATGCCCGCAAAAAGCCTAGACTTGTAACCCTTCCTTTAAGTGCCAGATAAAAGTCTCTCTGTGATTTATAGATAAGTATTAAGAATTATTGATAGTAATGTATATATTGAGAATATTGTCTATATGATTTTGATGTTAATATGATTAATATATTTGGAGGTTTTATTCCATTTATTATGTTAATTACTTAATTGTCACGTGTTTATTGTTTACATTTTTTTTTTGGATCCGTATGTTTATTTTTTACATTTATTATTCACATTTATGTTGATAACATTGGGTGATCCCACAATAGTGGTTTACACTTTTTGGCCTAACTGGACACTGATATTTTTTTTTTAACACAATCTCCACATTCGGGCACCTATAGCGATTAAACCGTAAGAAATTTGAAGATGATGTAAACTAGAGTCTTGTCACATTTTGTTTGTAGATTCTAAAAATATTTTTTTCAATTTTTTTGGAATCAGATTGCACTTCTTTTTCCATCTCCCACAAAAATTGGTTTTTTCAAAAAACAACATTTTTAAAAAGTGACGCACTGTATAACACATAAATTTTTTTCCATGAAGGATAAAATTCCAATTCTTTCAAATTTAGATTTCTAACTCCAATATCTAGTGCTTCCACTTGGTTAGATAGTTTTTTATTGAATATTTTTTCTTTAATCAAGTTTCAAAGTCAATCAAATGACAATTCAGACATAGCGACCGTATAACGCATAGCTTTTTGTATGTATCAAAATTCTTCTCTTTTTTTTTTGTTGGATCAAGGACTTCAATATCTGGTGCACTCATATTTTTAAATTTTTTTTATAATCTTCTATTTTTCCACTTATGCAGAACAGAGATTTTTTTTTCGATGAAAAACCTATATTTAATAAAACTTAAAAAACAGATAGATAATAAAACCAAAACATACTAAAATTATATTCATTGGATAGCTCGTTCTGAAGGCTACTCGATTACAAGTTTTGTTTCTAAATATTCCCCCATTTTCATCCCCAACCGAAGCTTGAAAGCGTAAAATTTTAAGTTTTTTGTGTGAACAAATTAAAAAATTAGGGAAAAAGGGGGTTCTAGAACCAGGGGGGTTCTAGCGAACCCCCAGGGGTTCTAGCGAACCAGGGGTTCTAGCGAACTAGGGTTCATTTGAACCCCACTAATATGCATTTTTCCTTTGTTTTTTGGGTGGGAAATGTGGGCCCAATAGTTAATGGGTTCGCTCAAACCCTAGTTCGGTCGAACCCCTTTATGGTTCAGTCGAACATGTAGGTTCATGCGAACCCCTAAAACCAATTTTTTTGCCATGGGGTCATTTTTTCTCAAATTTCCTTCCTCTTCAAAAGTGTAAACCACTTATGTGGCTTCACCCCATTACATAGATCAAATTATCTTAATTCTAATATTTATTATATTAAATCCATTGCTATTACTTAAATAATTTTTGGAGAAGAGTAGCATTACATTTGGTATTAGAGCCTAATGATCAAGCCTTCCTATATTCACATTTTTCCTTATGTTTTGTATGACTGGTCTTTAATAAAACCCACATATATATCTAGCATTATACCTTCACCTTAACTTATAATATTTGTTCATATGCTAATATCGATTTCTTCATTAAAAATTTATTGAATTATACATCTGTATACATATCCATGTTTAAAATCTTAGCCAAGGCTAAAATTTCTTTAGAACTACCTTTTACACCTAAAATTAATTTAAAACATTGTGTTCATAACTTATTAAATAAAATTTCTATATATACATTCAAATATGATATGACCTATAAATTCATAATATTATTGAAATTACCAACATTTAAAATAAAATCATTTAAAAGAAATCATGTATAAAAGAGTCAAGAAAATAGAGCACAACATATGTGAAAAAGGACATGTATTTAGGTTGTAGATTAAAGATGTATTATAAAATTGGATGTAAATTTTAGTTAGATTTAAATTTATAATGAGAGATCAACATTAACTCAAGTAGGATTATGCCTTCAATCCACTATCACCAAAAATGCTAGATTATAAGTTCTTAAGGCCTTTAATGATAGTCAACCTATATTTTTTAGAATCTAATTATTTTAAATGTTTGATATTGTCTATCCAAGTTTATTTATTTAGGCATCAAACCTTAAATGACTATCTACCTACCTTTCAAAAAACAAGTGCGATCATAACCAAAATTATTATGTACGGAAGAGAATTGTTATATCTAACCAAAACCTATGACATTATTTATAAAATTAAACAGATACAAAACCTTCATCCATCTACAATAAAATTTTCATGTTTGGCTATCATTTATAGAGTGATATTAATAAAAAAATTTGAATGTATGAATATAGAATAATTATCACCTAGCATTGAGTGAATATTGATTTATAGAATAAGAGGTAAGTTGAAGAGATATATCCATAGGAATTGACTCTTTCATCTTACACACCACATTCTCCAAGTGGAAATCAAGAGACAAGTCGATGATTTTGGATTATGCGAACTTACACGTGGCGTTTTCATTGGAATATGTTTTGAGAATGCTTTTTGCACATTTTATGAGGAAAGACACGTATCAGGTACTAAGTGGACAAGTCTTTGCACCTTTATCTTATTTCCTTGTTTTGAAACTTGTCATATCATTTTCACCTTGAAATATGGGGATACCACCATTTTAACATTTTCAAACCAGGTGGGTGGTTTTGAATTCGAGGAGATTAAGAGGCCACTATCTACCCACGATAAAAGAACATCACATTGAAACATTACCATTTACTAATTCTTGATTTCTCACATTGAACATGACAAGAATAATAATGGGAATAAATAGCATATGTTAAAACTATAACCTAAAAAACTGAAAACTAACATGTCTAGGTTTGAATAACAAGATAAGTGTTATTGCCCCTAAACAATACAATTTAAGTGTTTCCTTTATCATTTACATCACATTAAGCTGACATGTTGAGATCAACAATACCAATAGTAAATAACATCTTAAATCCTTTTACATGTGGCTCAATGTAAGGGGTATGATGCTTGCTAAATATTTTGGTCATTTTTGTCATTTTCATCTCCACTTTGTAGATTAAACATAATGAAGTATTTAAAAGATCAACCATTTTAATGTATAGAATAACGTCGTGCATTTAATTTTTGTTTCTAGGATGTATAAATTCACTTAGTTTCTACTTGGGAAATAAGTCGACATACAACATGAGGATATTAAGATGTCTAGACCCATTCCATTTCATATTTAGGCTAATTAACTAAAATTAATAACAATTAGAGTTGGAAATATTATATGATATATTCATAAGTATTAATATTAAGGATGAATATTGGATTGTGAATGATAGCCACACAAAACCCATTCCCATTATGGAGCACATCAATTTAGTATGGAGACTCAACAAGGTGGATCTTCTATATAACATACTCATGTCCTTAATCATCTACCTACTTGCCATTATTTTTTTGTTACTTGGTAGGCTATAGATCTATGTGTAGTTGTTATGTTGTAGTGAATGTTCCTTGCAAAGATTGTTTTGGGTCAAATTTGTAAAGCCCTTGATTTTTATATTTGAATCTATCTATCATTCTTTTATTATTGGCCACCCAACATATCACTCATTAAGTGTTCCAAGAAAAGCTATTATTGAAGCTCATGCAGTATTGTCATCTCATTTTGTAAATGTGTAGGACCCTCTAGAATCTCATCGGCAAGGTCAACCTTATGTGTAGGACCCTTTTCTCTTATCATGATATGGGGAAGGAAAGCCTCTATAGTAGGAAGCATAGACATATATGGGGACCAAAATGGAAATGAATCCCCTCTTACCCAATCCATAACCTCAAATATGTGATAGCTGTGTGTTGACCACACTTGGCAATGACTAAAAAATTGTAACTAAATTTGGTAACCAATGTGATTGAGTTTTAAAGGTGCTTTATTGTGCCTCAAGATGGGAATTAAACCATCATGTGTAAATATTTATATCAAGTCCTTTTGGATCTCTATCGCTAGCCTCTCTAAATCATATGCTTCCAATGGACTTTTTCTAGTGGATAGACATTATGTTTGCATGAATGGACCATAGATTCTGGTTAGACACATTTGGAAACCCCTCATCACTTAGGATATGCTTTTTATTTGAAAAGTATCTTCTATGTTATCGAGTTGAAATATAGAGATTTCTTTATCATCTTAGGTAATTTTAATTTCTTATTCTTTGGATATGTCAATCATGTTGATATCCTCTATTGATATTGTCCTTTGAGAGTTAGCATCATCATGAGTTGTGAATCAAAACTATGATAGAGGAGAGGATCCAGTAGTTGAGCATCCTAACTTTGTATTTCTAACAATCCTACGTGGAAATTTCAAATCACTCCCAATTTTTTACAGCAACTTACTTGGAAAGTCCCCTACTTGTGGAAAGAGATTATGTTTGCATGAATTAACCATAAATTTTTGGAAATATGTCATGTGTTCACATGCTTTTGGAAATCCCTCTTCGCTTGGGATATGCTTTTTCATTTAAAAGTCTCTTCTATGTTATCAAGTTGAAATATAGAACTTTCTTTATTTTCCTAGGTAATTTTCATTACTTATTGCTTGGATATGCCAATTATGTTGATATCCTCTATTGATATTGTCTTTCGAGAGTTAGCAGATCATCATGATTCATGAACCAAAACCATATGCAAAACTACAATACAATTTTTTCCTATGGTTATATTTTTCTTTTCTAGCTTTTTTCACAACTTCATTTTAATGTTTCTTTGATATAATATCAATTATATAGTCAAATCCTTTTAATCTATTTAATGCTCATAATTTATTGAAATTTAAATGCTCATTATTTTCTTTCTTTTCTTATAAAACATTTCCATTTGTTATATTTTCAATCAAAATCAATGGCCAACATTGATTATAATTTGCATTGAATAATCATATAGACTCACCACCTTATTATTTGGATTGTCTTATAGATTTATCAATATAGTCTATTTTGTCAATATCATGTTATGCTCAAATAAAGTTGATTATAGGGTGATAAATAAATTTGCAATTAAGAAAAGGTCCTTTACAAAAATGATTGATAATAATAAAGATTAGAAAAAAAACTTATTAATGAAAGAGACGTTCTTATTTAAAATTTGAATATTAATATAGAAATTTATGTACCTCTAGCTAGTCACCTAAACCTTGAGAAATTGGGTAAATAAGCAATATAAAAGAAGGAATGATAGAAGTATACCTATTTCTCTCTTAAAGAATAAAATAGTCAAATAAAAAAGAATTTATTTTTCAACAACAAAGAGTTGTCTAATTTGTACATATTAGGGTAAAAAAAAATGTCTTATACTAAGTGAATACCTTTTGGGTGTGTGCACCAATATGTGACACAAAAATGGCTCTTAAGATGCCACAATTTTTTTTTTGAAATCAACAATGTTTGATGTGCACAAGAAAATGAAGATATGCTAAAAATTTGAAGATGAAACAATCTAACAAGAGTCGAAGTGCTCACAGTCTACTTTCTAAGCTACTAATTTCTTTTGAAAATAATGAAGATTAAGGGTTTCAAAAAGGGGGGGCCCAAAATAGGTCCTATTTTTATAAAAAAATAGCATAGCATCAGAGCCCCCCCCTTTTTCATTAACTTTTTTTAGAATTTTAAAAATTTGAATGTTGAGAAATTAGTTAGCACCATGTAGTTTATCCCTATTGTTTCGACTAATTTTTTTTAATGAATATCATATTTTATGAATTTTTGAAGTGGAAACATCCTGAAAAGCTGAAATTTGAGCGTGCTCCCCACTAAATTTTTGAAAACTAATCAAAAATTATTATTTTTCATCACATGTAGAATGGAGTATAGTTTAAAAAAATGTAATTTGTTTCAATATTCAAGGAATGAGTAAAAAACTATCCTAAAACTAGTAGATGTTGGTTTTTGACAAAAACTGGAGGCAATAACAAGAGGAGTTATGGATGAAAACCTTAACATAATCAAAATATTAAAAAAATTATATGGTTATATAGGTAAGAGAGAGCCTAATGTCATCATAATTTTTTTATAAACTTGCATTGAAAGACGTGTAAACCTGAGGGTTAGCACAACCAAAAATATGTGAAAATTTGGTACCCTTTTGAGAAAATCATGTCCATAAGTAGCTCATTTGGTGAGCACAAAATTTGGTACTCTCTAAATGACACATCCCATTTTGTGAGCACCAAATGGGATGTGCCATTTGGAGAGCACCAAATTTTGTGCTTGCCAAATGAGCCGCATTGACAAAAAACTAACTTAAATCTTTCTCTTTGTGTCTCTCTCCACCACTTTGATAACACTTGGAGTTCATAGTTTATGATTGTTGATGGATAGTTGAGGTTTTACCTTTCAGTCCCTCTCTGCCTCCTTCCCTCTTAACCAATACATACCCATTCTCTCTCAACCCTCTCTAGGTCTCTCCTACAATCTCTACCTTGTCTTCCATCCTTAGGGTTTAAGGTATAGGGTTGAGGATTTAATGTATATGATAACTCCCCCTATTAGGTCTCTTCCTCCCTCTATCCCTCCCACCCCCACTCTCTCTCAAGTCTCTCCCTCCCTCTATCCATCCCACCCCCTCTCTTTCAAGTATGTCGCTCCCACCCTCTCTCTCAAGTCTCTCCCTCACTCTATCCCTCCTTCCCTCTATCTCTTGGATCTCTCACACCCTCTCACCATCTCTCAAATCTCTCCCTCCAACCCTAACTACTCTCACACCCCCTTTCCCTCTCTCAAGTCTCTCCCTCCTACCCTAACTAGACAACTCTCTCTCTCACATGTTTCTCTCTCTCTACCTCTCAAGTCTCTCTCTCTCTCTCTCTCTATCTAAGGTCTCTCTCCCTCTCAAGTATATATATATATATCTCTCTCTTAGGTATCTCTCTCAGGTGTCTCCCACTCCCCCCTCTCTCTTTCTCTCCCTCTCTCTCAAGTCTCTCCCTCAAAATATCCCTCCCACCCCCTCTCCCTCTCTAGGTCTCTCCCCCCACCCTAACTAGATAACTATCTCTCTCCCTCACAAGTCTCTCTCTCTCTCTTAAGTATCACTCCCTCCCACCCTACCTAGACTACTTTCTCACTTCAAACCCCTGTCTCACACTCCCCCTCTTAGGAATCTACCTCAAAATATCCCTCCCACCCCTCTCCATTTCTCAAGTCTCTCCCTCCCATCCTAACTAGAAACTCTTTTTCTCTGACAATAGTATCTCTCTCTCAGGTCTCACTCCCTCCCACCTTACCTAGAAAAATATCTCTCACTCCCTCTCTCTCTCTCCCTCTCAGGTCTCTCTCTCTCCCACTCCAACTCCCTCTCTCAGGTTTTTATATTTTTCTCTCCCTCTCATCTCATCTCTCTCTCTCTCATGTCTCTCTCTCAAGTGTCTCCCACTCCCTCTCTCTTATGTCTCTCCCTTAAAATATCCCTCCTAACCCCTCTCCCTCTCTCAAGTATCTCTCCCAACCCTAACTAGATAACTCTCTCTCTCCCACTCAAGTCTCTCTCTCCCTCTCTCTCTCTCTATCTCAGGTCTCACTCCCTCCCACCCTACCTATACAACTCTCTTTCACTCTAACCTCCTCTCTCACACTCCCTTTCTCTTAACATCTCCCTCAAAATATACCTCCCAACCCCTCTCCCTCTCTTAGGTCTCTCGCCTCACCCTAACTAGATAAATCTCTCTCCATCTCAAGTCTCTCTCTCTCTCTCTCTCTCAAGTCTCACTCCCTCCCTCCCTACCTAGACTACTCTCTCTCTCACTCCAACCCCCTCTCTCACACTCCCTCTCTCTCAGGTCTCTCCCTTAAAATATCTCTCCCACCCCCTCTCCCTCTCTCAAGTCTCTCCATCCCATCCTAACTAGATAATTCTCTTTCTTTGACAATAGTCTCTCTCTTAGGTCTCACTCCCTCCTACCCTACTTAGAAAAAATCTCTCATTCCAACCCCCTCTCTCACTCTCCCTCTCTCACTCTCTCACTCTCTCACTCCAACTCCCTTTCTTAGGTCTTTACATTTCTCTCTCCCTCTCATCTCTCTCTCAGGTATCTCTCTCCCAGGTCTCTCTCTCAGAGGTGTCTCCCACTCCCTCTCTCTTAGGTCTCTCCCTCAAAATATTCCTCTCAATCCCACTCCCTCTCTCAGGTCTCTCCCCCTCACCCTAACTAGATAAATTTGTCTCCTTCTCATTTTTATCTCTCTTCGGGTCTCACTCCATCCCAACCTACCTAGACTACTCTCTCTCTCACTCCAATCCATTCTCTCTCACTCCCTCTCTCTTAGGTCTCTCCCTCCCATTCTAACTAGATAACTCTCTTTCTTTGATAGTAGTCTCTCTCTCTTAGGTCTCACTCCCTCCCACCTTACCTAGAAAAATCTCTCACTCCAACATACTCTCTCACACTCCCTCCCTCTCTCTCTCTCTCACTCCAACTCCCTCTCTCAGGTATTTATCTTTCTCTCTCCCACTCATCTCTCTCTTTCTCTATTAAGCCTCTCTCTCTCTTAGGTGTCTCCCACTCCCTCTCTCTCAGGTCTCTCCCTAAAAATATCCCTCCCAACCCATCTCCCTCTCTTAGGTCTCTCACCTCACCCTAACTAGATAAATCTCCCTCTCCCTCTCAAGTATTTCTCTCTTAGGTATCCCCCCTCCCACCCTACCTAGAATACTCTCTCTCACTCCAACCCCCTCTCTCACACTCCCTCTCCCTCTCTCCCTCTTAGGTATTTCTCTCTCTCTCTCTCTCTCCCTCTCATCTCTCAGGTTTAAGGGATAGTGTTGATGGATTAAGGTTGAGGGTTTAATGTGTAGGTTAGAGGGTAGAGGGTTTAGGGTTTAAGGTATAGGGTTGACATATAAGGGTCAAGAGTTTCAGGTTTAGGATTTAAGGGATGAGGGTTGAGGGATTAGGGTTTAAGGTATAGGGTCAAGGGATTATGGTTGAGGGTTTAATGTTTGAGGGTTTAAGTTTCGAGGGATGAGGGTTTAAGGGTTGAGGGTTGATGGTTGAGGGATTAGGGTTTAATGGTTGAAGGTTTAAGGTTTGATGGTTGAGGGATCATGGTTTAAGGTATAGGGTTGAGAAATTAGGGTAGAGGGTTTAATTGATAGGGTAGAGGGTAGAGGGTAGAGGGTTGAGGGTTTAAGTGTTGAGGGTTGGAGGTTGAGGGTTTAAGGGTTGAAAGTTGAGGGATTACCTGGTTGAAGGTATATGGTTGAGGGATTAGGGTTGAGGTATTACGATTTAAGGTTTGGGTATTTAGGGATTAAGGTTGAGTAACTAGGGTTGAGGGTTTAAGTGTTGAGGTTTGGATGTTGATGGTTTAAGGGTTGAGGGTTGAGGGATTAGGGTTGAAGGGTTGAGGGTTTAAGGTTTGATGTTTGAGGGAGTAGAGTTTAAGGTATAGGGTTGAGGGATTAGGGTTGAGGGTTTAATGTATAGGGTAGAGGGTTTTAAGGGTTGAGGTGGGTTTAAGGGTTGAGGATCTAAGGTTTGAAGTTTGAGGGATTAGGGTTTAAGGTATAGGGTTGAGGGATTAGGGTTGAGGGTTTAATATATAGGGTAGAGGGTAGAAGGTAGAGGTATTATTGTTTAAGGGTTGAGGGCTTAAGGTTTGAGGTATGAGGGATTAGGGTTTAAGTTATAGGGTAGAGGGTAGAGGGGTGAGGGTTGAGGTATTATGGTTTAAGGGTTGAGGGTTTAAGGTTTGAGGATTGAGGGATTAAGGTTGAGCTATTAGGGTTAAGGATTTAATTGATAGGGTATCTAGGGTAGAGGGTAGAGGGTATATGGTTGATGTATTAGGGCTTAAGGGTTGAGGATTTAAGGTTTGAGGTTTGAGGATTGGGGTTTAAGGTATAGGGTTGAGGGATTAGGGTTAAGGGTTTAATGTATTATGGTTGAGGGTAGAGGGTTGAGGGATGAGGCATTACAATAAATAAGGTTTGAGGATTGAGGGATTAAGGTTGAGATACTAAGGTTGAGGTTTTAATTGATAGGGTAGTGGGTAGAGGGTTGAGGGTTTAAGGTTTGAGGGATTAGGGTTTAAGGTATAAGGTATAGGTTAGAGGGTTGAGGGTTGAGGTATTATAGTTTAAGGGTTGATATTTTAAGGTTTGAGGTTTGAGGGATTAGGGTTTAAGGTATAGGGTTAAGGGATTAGGGTTGAGGGTTTAATTTTTAGGGTGGAGGGTTGAGGTATTAGGGTTTAATGGTTGAGGGTTTAAGTATTGAGGCTTGGAGGCTGATGGATTAGTGTTGAAGGGTTGAGGATTTAAGGTTTGAGGTCTAAGGGAGTAGGGTTAAGGTTTAAGGTATAGGTTTGAGGGATTAGGGTTGAGGGTTTAATGTATAGGTTATAAGATAGAGGGTTTCAAGGGTTGAGGTATTAGGGTTTAATGGTTGAGGGTTTAAGGTTTTGAGGTTTTAGGGATTAGGGTTTACGGTATAGGGTTGAGGGATTAGGGTTGAGCATTTAATATACATAGGGTAGAGGGTAGTGGGTTGAAGGTTGAGGCATTGTGATTTAAGGGTTGAGGGTTTAAGGTTTGAGGATTGAGGGATTAAGGTAGAGAAATTAGGGCTGAGGGTTTAAGGTTTGAGGTTAGAGGGATTAAGGTTTAAGGTATAGGGTTGAGGGTTTTGATCACATATCTCTAAAGATCCATATTGGATCCCACTTTTAAATTTTTCATCCCCTAGATGCTTAACCCACTCTGCAAAGGCTATAACCTATGATATTCTATCACAAATCATGACATATTATCTACTTTTAATTGTAATCCTTCTTTATTCAAGTATTTGAAGTATCATAATTGATATTTGTAATTGTAATCCTTCTAAATACTCAAGTCCTAACAATGTATCACCTTTACTTATACCCAAACTTGTAGTTAAATTCCGTGTTCTTAGTTTTGCTTGTTCTTTTGGATTGCTAGTTATCACAATCACTTTGTAGGAAAATTGTGAGTAAGAACATGCTCACATGCATTAGGATACAATTGATGATAATTTGTCACTCTTGGTGATGTTTGGCGAAAACTTAATTATAAAAAACTCCTCTCAACATCTTCATCCCTCCTGAAATAGTATTACACTCTTATCTACCTCTTAATCCCACTCTTCTCTCTCCCTTTTGTAGGTCTTCATTTATAGTCAAGGCTTACACAATGAAAAATATTCTATAGAGCACATTTGGCGCTCGCCAAACTGCAAAGCATTGAAACAAAATGTTTGGTGCTCGCCAAACTTGATGATAGATTTTGCATCAATTTGGCCCTTGCCAAATTTGGTGAGCACCAAATGCGCCTTTTCCAAAAATGGTAATAAAAAGAGTTGACCCATGATTCAAGCCCACAATTCTCTACATTTTTTTGGTTTTGTGCTTTATCTGACTCATAAGCACCTTTTTATGTAGTTGAATTTTTGCACCAAATTATGCTTGATCCATCACCTTTTTAGCACCAATTTTCATGCTAGAAAATGAAGAAGAAGAAAATTTGAAGTTGATATGTCATTTTTCATTATCTCAGGTAATATATTCATTTTGGTACAATTAAAATGTTTATATTGAGTTTTTTTGTTTAGTTTTGACAATATTAACCATTCCTTTCATGATTTTATTATTCATAATAGTTTTACATACAATTCAACATTGAATTAGATGGAAGTTGTATAAAAAGTTTAATTTGTAGGAGTTTGAAGAAAAAAATGGAGAACATGACATAATTTAGATGTCGAATTCATGTAAACTTATATAGAGGATATCAACTTAACACAAGCTTGCTTATGAATTCCATTTGCATTTGTTATAGTAGTCCATTTCCATTATGGCTAGTGGAATTCACTCTTTTTTGCATTTTATCTAGATGATATTGAGTTTTTTTTATTCTGTTTTGAAAAATATAGACCATTCATTTGATGATTTTATTAATCTTCATTGTTATTCATAGAATTCAACATTGAATTAGATGGAAGTTGCATATATAAAATTTTAATTTTTAGAATTTTGAAGAAAAAAATTGAAAAACATGACATAATAGATGAATTTATGTAAAATTATATAGAGGATTTGAAAAAATTCCTCAAACCAGTGTGGTCTCATGGAATGCAATGAAAAGAAAATGCAATTGGCAGCTTATCCTAGTTATTAGTTATGCAATGTGAAGTAATTGCATAAGAGTTGCACTTAGGTTGAATTTCAAAAACATTAGATTGTAATTAAATTTTTTCCATCTATAAACATATAGTTACATTAGTTATGCAATGTAAAGTAATACTTTGAGTTTTAAAGATGTGCAATGCAATGTAATCAATGATATGTTATGGACAATATAGATATTTTCCAAGCATCATAGCTTGTTTGAAAGCACCTATGTTAGGCTTATAGCCATAGCAACAAGGTAGTGATTTGTTTGTTAAAATGCTTTGGTGGACATGTATGAAAAAGTGGTAGCATATACAAGGTAGTGAGTTGTTTGAAAAAATGCCTCAAAGAAATGTGGTCTCATGGAATGCATGACAAGAAAATGCAATTGATAATTGCTCCTAGTTCATCAGAAAGGTATGTTAAAAGTAATTGCATAACTACACTTAATAGGTCAACTTTTAAAAAAATAGACTATAATTAATTTTTTTTCATCTATTAGCACATTTAGTTATTAGTTATGCAATATGAAGTAATGCTTTGAGTTTGAAATATATGGGCAATACAATTTAATCAATGATCTGAATATATATGTTTGATAAAATGATTTGGTAGACATGTATGAAAAATGTGGTAGCATAGACATGGAAGTGAGCTGATTGAAAAAAAATCTCAAAGAAATGTGGTCTCATGGTGATACATTACAAGAAAATGCAAAATGTGGCAGCATATACAAGGAAATGAGCATAGACAAGGCAATGAGTAGTTTGAAAAAAAATGTCTCAATAAAGAGTAGAGTAGACCTGGATGATTCGTTGGATTGATTTGTAAGTATGCACGTTGAATTTGTAAAGTCATGTTACTATTGATCACTGTTTTCTTTCATATTTGGAAAGAATAAGCCTAGTGATAATGACAACAAAATATTGAAGATAGTAGTTGTGGTTGTAGCCTTGAAATGAAAGGGATAGGTTTCTTTTATAGAAAACCAAATTTGAATGAAGGGATAGGATTGAATGATGAAGATCAATGGATGAGATTGCTTTGAGAAGCAAGGAAATAAGGTTAGGGAAAAAATAAGGTTTAGTTTAGGATGGACGATGAAGATTAAAAGGTAATAAAACATTACCAAGGGTTAATATTTGACATAGAAAAAGAGGTGGTTGGAGAAAATTAAATAATTATAAAATTATTTAATTTAGGAGGGAAAATGAATAACTACATAATTAAAATACTTATCTGATTATAGAAGAAGAGGGAAAGGTTGAATTTTAGTTAAAATAACTATTTAATTTAAAAGTCTAGAGGAAAAGGATAGATTAGTAAATAATTAAAATAATTATTTAGGAAAAGGTGGGAATTAAATAAATAGGATTTATTTAATTATAGAAGAAAAAATAATAAATAATTAAAATAATTATTTATTTAGAAAAAGGATAAAGAAAATGAATAATTAAATAAATAAGAATTTATTTAATTATAGAGAGAAAGGTTAATTAGTGACCTAATTTTAAATAAATATTAATTTATTTAATTATTAAAAAGGGAGCATGAATTAATTAAATAATTAAAATTATTTAATTAATAGAAGAAATATGACTTAAACAATAATAGAAGAAATATGTAGGGAAGAAGTGGAATTGATGAGGAAAAATGGTGCTTGCAGGCCTAGGACATTTTTTAGTGTCTATAGTTACCATTTAGTCTCTATACCTCAAAAGAATATGCTCTCCTTTATCATCAACTTTGCCATTGTGCAGGTAGAAATACGAACATAGGGATTGAATGAGACAAGGCTATATATGGCATAAACCTTCTCCTCCTTTCATGTGTGTAGGTTGCAGATCTAAAGGTGAAATGGAGAGATATTGAAAGCTATTCATTCATAACCCTACAAGTTGTCAAGTCATAAAATATGCATTTTCTTAGTAATAGACAAATATTTGACAACCAAATTTGGAAGAAAAAAGGTATAGACTAGGGACCTAAAGCCTATGAAAGTAGTTTCGAAATCTAAGTCCTTAGTCTAGGTCACCCTTGCACCCTAGACCACCTAGATCCTTCTTAGATTTAAACCTTGGGTGCATCAGTGTCTACCTTTTTCTTTTTTGGAGTTGGAATTTGTTTGTGTTTTCAATGTTCCTTAATTCATAACATAACACTACATTTTCATAGTTACATAGTATTATCATTGCATCACATCAAAATGCAATCTCTAAGGCCATCAAAGAATTAGATCCTAGGTTTCAGATTGACTCACATTCTAGGTTGTTAGTCAATCTCCTACCCTTACCGATCTCGATTCCAATGTTTAATGGAAAGGGAATGATCTTAGTGGTCTAAACATTGATCTATAACCCCTTTTGCATTTTGGTGAACTTGACTGGTTTAAATTATATATCTTTTTAAATTTGAAGCATATTATCCTAGATCTAAGTTTTATCATAGTTTATTTGAAAAATTTATCATTTAGGCATATCATTTCATGAAAAAGTTGAAAAATAAAAAGATTGCATAACATATTGCATTGAAAGTTCAAATAGGGTTAATTTATGTAGTGTAGTAAAATGCATACCCTTGCATTTTCACACTTGTTTGGGTCCGCCTTGCTTTATTTATGCTTCTTTATGTCTTAATTGGTCCTATTTTGCATCCACAAGCCTAACAAAATACATCTCTTATGGCTAATCCCAACAAACATAAAAAAATAAAGATCATTTAATGATTATGTTTGTGTCCCTGATTTGTGCACCGGGACTAAAATGCCACCTAGGGCATCTTTTTCCTCCATGGGTCTTGGGACCTTGATCTTGAATGTACCTAAAAAGGTTCCTTTTTGGAGTTTGTGCCCTAAGATTTGAGCCTTGGGACTAAGATGCCACCTAGGGTGTCTTAGTCCTCCTTCGCTTATTTTTGGGATTCAATTTCAAATTCTGGCGGTATTTAGCCTCCTTTAATTAATGAATTCATATGTCAGCTTGGTATGGTGTAATTTTAGGATATTACACATGAATAAGTATAAATATAAGGTTCCTCCACTCATTTTCATAACAAGCATTCAAGTATTCATTCCTAAGGAAAGTTTATGCATTCAAGAGCATTTTATCAAGCATTCAGAGCCATCATCAAGATTCAAGCATCATGTCAAGGGTTTAGTGCATCCATTCATGTTGTTGAGCCAAGATTGTGGATGTAGCATTGAAGATATATTTGCAACCATTGTTCAAATCATATATGAGGATCCAAGATCTACATTTTTCATGGCCACTACATGGTAGATTACAGATTTGCTTCATAAGACATCATACAAGGTGATATCATTTACAAATTTCATGTTCTATGCTTCATTTCATCATTTGGTTTAATTACCTACAAGGGGTTTGACCAAGGAAAACCCCCATTTACTAACAATCAACAAGTTTTTCCCCTCTTGCATGTTTGTGGTTGCAGGTTTAGGTTGAAGACTTGAAGATCACTTGGAGTACAAAGTTGTCAAAGTTGGATTGCAAAGTTGTCATCTTCATAGAATGATTTGAAATCAGTGCTTAGAATTTTCTCATTACACCTTGAATCAGATTTGTAAAAAGATCTTTTCCTGACGTGTTTGCATGTGAATTAGTAAACCCAATTAAAAAATAAAACACATGAACATCACAGAAGCTAATAAAACCATATAGCAAGAGAGAGAGGGAGATTGATAACGAAGTTCACTAGACTCTGGCTACATCTCTGAATCCGTTTGAACATGAATCATTTTATTCCTTCTTATGCAAGATGTTGGGACCTTCTCACAAGTGCTTACATAAAGAACTACCTTGTCCTTAAACAAGGATTCAAGAAGGCATTTCACACTAATGACCTTACTCCATACATCAAGAAGGAAAATTCCTTACAAAGAAAGTTCTTACAAAGCTCTCTCAAAACTCCTACAAAGCTTCAAAACTTGAAATAAGCCTACTATTCTTCTCCCATTTACATGGATGAATCTTTTAAAAATCCTTATATAATCTTGTAAATCCCTTAATACCCCTTAAATAATCTTTATTAATCTTTAAAGAATATTATTTTTAAGCCCATTAACAATAATGATTCGGGCTATATAAAAAAGGGGGTAAATGGTTTTAAATTTAGGGATTAAATCTTTAAGAAATAAGAAGTTTCCGTTTAAAAAGGTATTTACAATAGACTGATCCCCGAAATCTTCTTGTAGCCGCTTGGTGGTCTAGTGGTAGGGAGCACTTTTAGGGGCAGGGAGGTCACTGGGTCGACCCCTATCCCTTTCCTTTTTTAAAAGAAAATTTAAAAAAGTTGAATAAAAAACATAGTGATGTCAGTTGTATTGTAGAGGACATGTTTTGGCCTAACGACAGGTGAGGATAATGCTTGGTGGGTGGTCAGGGGATCGAATCAGATCCACTACAATTTTAGTAAACTGTTTCAACTGTTCAACCAACCGACGTTGGAGGAGAGAGAGAGAGCACCACATGACACCCAAACAATGTGCCACATGGAAACTTCTAATTCATCAACTTTGTCCAGTCCACTGACCAGTCATCGAGAAATGTCACCCGACCATGCTACGTCATCACCTCATTAGCTCGCCACATCACCCCATAGATGCCACATGTTAGTCAGTGATTGGTCCATATCGATGACATCACTTGCCTCGTCAACTACCACATGTCACACCAAGATTGGTTCACGTCATGTCTGTACAGTATGAACCTGCCACATCAACATGTTGACATCATCAACTATACCTTCTAGTCAACATAGTCAATTGTGAAGTTTGAATTGCAATATCTTTCCTGTACGAGCTCAGATTTTGATGAAACGAACACCATTAGGTTCATTTCATCAATCTCTTCGAATTGACATTGCTTCTGACTGATTCTAAGTTGGTCAATTTTTTTCATTTTGATGGGCCCTTGCACCTGGTTTGACTGAAATTTGACCGACCATAAATTAGATGTATGAAATCCTTTTTCGCTCATTCAAGTTGCGTTGAGTCCAGTTTCTCGAACACTTCAACATGACACCAACTTTGAGGGAATCTAGAATAGTTTAATTTTTAGGGTTCGAAGATCCACCTAGATCAGACCTCCCCACTAAAGAACTTTTAGTCTCCAAAAGTGTACTACTCCTTCGAAACATTTCCATCTCTACATTATGTTGATCAACAGGACCCCAACAGTACCTCAGAATCAACTTTGCTGCCACCTTTGAAGCCCCATTGTAGTACTACTACTGACTTCACCTATGACTACTTGGCTCTGAACCTGTCCCATATGGATATTGTCACATCTTCCCTCTAAGGGTCTTACACTTTGACAACACAAGGAAGCATACATTGCTACATCTACCTACTAGGGTCTTACACTTCAATAATGCATTATCATGATGAGCTTGCTTATTGCCACATCAATCTCTAGGGATCTTACATTTTGGCAACACTAGGACTTCAAAACTCATTAAGATGCAATCCAAAACAAAAATTTTCATACCAAAAGTAAGAAGAATACCGAGCATGATTAACCTGTCTCTCGACACTTCTCACGGTTGTGGTTCTTGTTTTGCATCAACACTAGGAAGATTTTGGCATGAATTTGATGCTCCTCCTCACTTACAAACTACTCAAGCAATGGTAAAATTAGCCTCATTCTGATACATTCCTTCACCTTTGTTCTTTAGAATGGATGATTAAAGGCTTCACCATTTAGCTCTGTCTCTGTTTACTATAGCAACAAGGCCATAGAAAAAGGCCTTCAAGGGATTCGATCATCATTTGACTGAGTCTTCAAATTGAGAGCATACAGGTCACTTCTGACCGTTCTCTACAACTCTAAGTCCTGGATAGATATTCTATCTATCTTTTACAAAATGCTCTCCTAAAAGCTAGTGACATATTGAGAATTGTGTCACCCACTAGAGCACTCAAGAAATCTACAAGCAACAAGTCTTAACCTGCAATAAGAAGTCTTCAAGTATTCTCCTTTCAAATTACAAGAGATATGGCGTCAAAAGCCTTACAAAATCTCAACCTTATAGAAATACAACTTCTTGCAAATATTTACATAACAATTTTATTTAGAGTCTTTCACTCATAACCACACTGGTTTTATATTAACTAACATATTACCACAATAAAAAGGTAACATAAAACAAAGTTGACACAACTACATAGTTGACATGTTTTCCCATCTCCTACGGAGCTGAACAAAGGAAATTTCCTCTTCCAACTGCTCCTATTTTTGTTGAGGCTCTTCATGGACTACCTCAAGGATGGTCACCATAGGTTTATTTTTACCTCTATAGCCTCTTGTTGAATGGATTCTTTCGGTAATGTGAAAGCTTTGGGTGACACTTCCAACACTTCTCAACCCAATGCCCACTGATTTTGCAGTGAGTACAATAATTTTGGGCTTTTTCTTGTGTTGCTATTTCCTTCTTTGAAGGGGAACACTATAGGTATGCTGCATGCCTCACTATCTCCTTTACTTGTACGACCAACTTGTTGCAAAGTCTCTGCTTCTTTTTGCACCTTGCTACATAGTGGTTAGGGGCATGGAAAAATGTGCATGGTCACATATTTCATAAGGATGGTATAAAAGACTTACTACTTTCAAAATCAACAATAGATTGAAAGTGTTCATCACCTTTAGATTTTCCTTGACTAGCTTGAGCACTGCTCTACTTAGGAGAACCAACTTTTCCTTTGTCAGGTTCTATCCCCAACTGTTGAAGGCGATCTGTCATAGACTATCCTCCATTAGGTGCATCTTTTCCCGAAGATGATTTGAAGTCACCATAATGTGGTTCACCTTCAACTTGACCTCTCACAAATATGGCCCTGGAATATTCTCCAATCTCTTTACTATCATAACCCAGTCCAGTATAATGAGGTTGTTCTACTGCCTTTATGGGACTAGCTATGCCTTGGCCATGAATTCCAAGGCCTTTCCCACTATAGCCCATCTTCATCAACTGATTCATACCGATCCCCTTGGTATGTTTTTTAAAGGCTACAAAATTATAGTTAGAGGAAGGAATTGAAATTACTTCTTTTATTACCTTCTCCACTATTTGATAAACCTCCTGAACATTTGACAATGGGTCCCTTTGAACTGATGTAGATGAAGTCTCCAAACTATTAGGCTATGTAAGGGGCACATATGAGGAATCCTCTAAGTGTGGACAAAGGGTGTGGATGCTAGGATCTTCAATTTGAGGAGGGCTCTTTACAACTGAACTTTCTCCCATCTGTTCCTCCACAATACTCTGCAACATCAGATGTAACTTCCTCTTCTCATCTTCCAAGTCTTCAAGGAGACTCCTCAACTTAGCTTTTTCCTTCTAAAGAGACTGATTAGCTTCCTTGAGTTCTTGAAGCCTCTTAGACTTATCTCGATGGAGTGATTTGATCATCCTCTTCATAGAAAAGAAGTCATCCGTTATGGATGCAAACATTGTCACCTTGGAAGATTCTCTTTTCTCTGATGCCATCTTTGTTTTAATATGCTCACCTGTCAAGCTTGCACGCAGAATCAAAAAGCTATCAAACTAATTGAACTGGAAAACTTACTAACATTCACTCCTGCAAAACTTGTCAAACCGGCTCTGATACCAAACTTGATTTGAAATTAGTGCTTAAAATTTTCTAATTACACCTTGAATCAGATTTATAAAAAGATATTTTCCTGATGTGTTTGCATGTGAATTAGTAAACCCAATAAACAAATAAAACACATGAACATCACATAAGCTAATAAAACCATATAGCAAGAGAGAGAGGGAGATTGATAATGGAGTTCACTAGACTCTACCTACATCTCTAGATCCGTTTGAACAAGAATTGTTTTATTCCTTCTTATGCAATATGTTGAGACCTTCTCACAAGTGTTTACATAAAGAACTACCTTCTCCTTAAACAAGGATTCAAGAAGGAATTTCACACTAATGACCTTACTCCATACATCAATAAGGAAAATTCCTTACAAAGCTCTCTCAAAACTCCTACAAAGCTTCGAGACTTGAACTAAGCCTTCTATTCTTCTCCCAAGACTTCTTACAAAAATCCCCATCCTTGAAAGGCCAAGCTCTCCCCTTTTTATCCATAAAATTTTCCCAATATGGTTTACAACCATATGATTTGAAAAATCATCCATATTCTCCCATTTACATGGATGAATCTTTTAAAAATCCTTATATAATCTTGTAATCCCTTAATATCCCTTAAATAATCTTTATTAATCTTTAAAGAATATTTTTTTTAAGCCCATTAACAATAATGATTCGGGCTATATAAAAAAAGGGGTAAATGGTTTTAAATTTAGGGATTAAATCATTAAGAAATAAGAAGTTTCTGTTTGAAAAGGTATTTAAAAAAGATCGATCCCCAAAATCTTCTTGCAGCCACCCATTGGTCTAGTTGTAGGGCGCTCTTTTAGGGGCAGGGAGGTCACTGGGTCGACCCTTGTCCCTTTCCTTTTTTAAAAGAAAATTAAAAAAATTTGAATAGAAAAATATAGCAACATCACTTGTATCATAGACCACATGTTTTTTCATAATGACAGGCGAGGATAATGCTTGGAAAGTGGTCAGGGGATCGAATCGCATCCACTACAATTTTAGTAAATTGTTTCAACTGTTCAACCGATCGACGTCAGAGGAGAGAGAGGGAGAGCGCCATGTGGCACCCAACTGATGTGCCACATGGAAACTTATGATTCATCAACTTTATCTAGTCAGTCGGCTAGTCATTGATACATGTCACCTGACCATGCCACATCATCGCCTCGTCAGCTCACCACGTAACTCTATGGATGCCACGTGTCAGTCCATGATTGGTCTGTATAGATTACATCACCTACCCCGTTGACTACCACATGTCATGCCATGATTAGTTCATGTCATGTCAGTACAGTACAGACTTGCCATGCTAGCATGCTAATGTCATGCTAACATCATGAACTAAACCTTCTAGTCAACATGGTCAACTATGAAGTTTGACTTGCAATATCTTTCACACGTATGAGTTTAGATTTTGACGAATCGAATCGAACATCCTTGGGTTCATATCATCAAGCTCTTTGAATTGACATTACTTCCTACTAATTCTAAGTTGGTCAATTTTTTTGCATTTTGATGGGCCCCTACACCTAGTTTGACCAAACTTTGACTAACCATAACTTAGACGTATGAACTCCTTTTTCGCTTGTTCAAGTTGCGATTAGTCTAGTTTCTTGAAGGCAGAGCATGGTGCCCACTTTCGAGGGCATCTAGAAAAATTCAATTTTTAGAGTTCTAAGATCCACCTAGATCGGACCTCCCCAGCTTGAAGAAATTTTGGTTTCCAAAGTGTACTGCTCCTTGAAACATTTCCCTCTCTACATTATGTTGATGAGCGGGACCTCAAAAATGCCTCATAATTAAATTTGCTACCACCTTTGAAGGCCCATTGCAATACTCTTGCTGACTTCACCTCACGACAGCTTAGCTCGAACCTATCCCATCTAGATCTTGTCATCTGCCCTCTAAGGGTCTTACACTTTGACAAGACTAGGAAGTATACATTGCTACATCTTCTGCTAGGGTCTTACTTCAACAATGCATTTTTTTCAACATGAGATTTCCCTATTGCCACATTTG